>JAKOGI010000946.1:312500-358132 GCA_029747015.1 Carnegiea gigantea
ATTTGAAAGGTCATTCAAGAGAAACGATGTGTGTCATGTGTTATCCATGTCACAGATTTGGCACTAAAGGTGCTTGAGCTATTCAACTCCTAGCAAGAGGAATCCTTTGTGCTAAGGATAGGGATAACCATCTCTTGTATTTTCTGAATGATCGGGTGATTGTTAAGGGTTGTACTAGTTAAAAGAGATCTCAACCTATGCCTTGTTGGATAAAATCATAAACTTTAGCTTGTGGATTAGGAACATCTTCTTCAAACAATCGCAATATGCTAATTAAGTTATGATTTTCTATCCAATTATCATACCAAAAAGAGATGTTATCTTCACTCGCTATCATCCATGTTGTAACCACAAATTTCAAGTCTAAATCGAATTAAGATAAGAAATATGGAACAAATTTAATTTTTGTATTTATGATAAAAATGGGTACAATATCTGAATATTTTGTTATAAATGAACAAATTAAACTCCTTTGATTCGATGTCTTGTTTGTGACTTGATGGAGGGCCGAAATCGCTTGAATCTCGATCAAGTATGTCCTTTAATCTCTAGAGTAAACAGCATGTTTTAATGTGCTTATTGTCTCTTTTTAGAGGGTCTTCTGTGGGAGAGAATTTATATCCCTGAATGAGGGGGCGTGGAGCTATATTTATAGGGAGAAGTCTTCCCTCTCTTTTAGGGTTTGCAGATTAATGACCTTCTTGGGTCGATAAATGGGCCTTGAACTTGGGCCGATTACTTGGGAATCTATTTAAATTGATGACTTGGTACTCTACGGGGCCATTGACTTAATAATCTTACTGTGCCATTGACTTGAGATTTCATGGGTTGTTGACATGGTAGTCATTTGAGCCTGAATAATTAAATCAATTAATTGGTCTAGCCAACATTAATTAACTTAGATTATTTAGTGATGTGGCACATATTTAATTTTTTTGTGTCTATAAATTGTCTCCTCGAGACTAGGTCACGTACACGACTTGGTGTTTAAACGCGACCGGCGTCTCGACCCTCTCTCTATTTTTTATCATTTTTTTTAATTGATATTTGGTCACGGATATTTGGTCACGGTGTTGACCCAACTTATTGCATTATCAACTTAAATCATGGCATCATCAACTTCGCTTAGGACAAGTGAATCATGTTAACATTTTAACTCGTATACACCATAAATTATTCAGCTCTTTTCCTTTTCTTGACGAATAAATATCTTTCAAACTTTCCAAATTACTTGAGGGCCTTGCGCTGCCTTTCCTTTTGCTACATAAGTATTTTAAATGGAAAGAGATGCATCTGTGTGCAATATAAATTAGCCTTAGCCACAATCTGTTCATGCTATGATGTATCGTCCCCTAATTAATGGCTTTGGTGGTTGTGCCGTAGAATTGGAGTCAAATCCAAAATTGTGTTCTTGTGAGGTCTGGCACTTCCTTTCACACGCAGGTAATACTATGTGCCTTGTTTTCCATCACCATCCTTTCTTCCTTTTTTTTTAGTATCAAAAGTCATCACCATCTACTGCTTTGTTAGTCTTCACGTGGGTATGTCAGCAGTAGAGTAGGGTAGGACTTTTCTCTTTTATCATCCTCCTAATCCAGGATTGTTTTCTACCTTTTCATGTGTGCACATCTACCAGCATCCAGCATCTTCCCTTAGTCTTTATTGTTTGCATATATTGTTCTTTTATTTTCTTTTGTTTTTTGCCTCTAAATTCCTTTAGAATTTATGGACCCTCCTTTTTTTGGTTACAACGAAAGTTCATGCCCAGAAATTCACGAAACCGAATCATCATAAATAATTTTGCCCCATCAACAGTTCAAGGTAATATTTTTTTCCCACTGGACAATCTCATTGTTGCATTGCCACTCCCAGAAGTTATGGTCACACAACTGATGATCATTACTTTTATTTCCTCTTTGCATAACCAATAATCGGCTGCCGAGCGTATCGTACCAAGCATGGAGCACTTCACAGAAAGCACTTTACTGGAGTAACATTTCATAGAAAAGACTTTACTGAAACAGCTGTTCATAGCAAAGACTTTAGTAGAGCAACACTTAGAGGTAATTTCCAGATTCGTGAATTTTTGCAAACTTTTTTTGCCCTTTGATTTTGCAATTTTGTTCAAATTGTCATGGATAATATGCATTGTGGCGCCATACCTCCTTCCTTCTTTTGCATTATGGTTGTTTATCTGCCAATGAATCTTTTTCAAGACTTATTGTACGCACGGGTTATCAAACTCGATTTTTTTAAACCTTGAGGAGCGAACCTTTGCATATGCCAGTAGGATCCCGTATTTGAAGACCCGTTGTGCGTGGGGGTGATCGGACTCGATCTTCAAAGTTTGAGGAGGGAGCCTTTGCACATGCCACCAGGTGTAGCACTTGAAGACTCGCTGTGCACTGGGATAATCGGACTCGGTCTTTAGACTTTGAGGAGTGAGCCTCCGCATATGCAACCGAGACGTAGCACTTGAAGACTCTTTGTGCGTGAGGGCAATTGGACTCGGTCTGTAAACTTTGAGGAGAGAACTCTTGCACATGCCAACGGGTGTAACACTTGAAGACTCGCTGTGCACTAGGATAATGGGACTCGATTTTTAGACTTTGAGGAGAGAACCCTTGCACATGCCAGCGAGGCGTAGCACTTGAAGACTCGTTGTGTGCGAGGTAATCGGATTAGGTCTTTAGACCTTGAGGAGAGAGCCCTTGCACATGCCAACAGGTGTAACACTTGAAGACTCGCTGTGCGCTAGGGTAGTCGAACTCGATTTTTAGACTTTAAGAAGAGAGCCTTTGCACATGCCAGCGAGGTGTAGCACTTAAAGACTCGTTGTGCATGAGCTAATCAGACCCAGTCTTTAGACCTAGAGGAGAGAACCTCCGCATATGCTAGTGAGGCGTAGTACTTGAAGACTCATGTGTGAGGGGCGATCGGACTTGGTCTTTAGACTTCAAGGAGAAAGCCCTCACGCATGCCAACGGGAAGTGCCGCCTGAGGATTGAGCCATGCAATGAGCCTGCCGAGGATTTCATATCTTACAAAATTAACCTGCGAGGATTTTTTTTTTTTTTTAGCTTCCTTTACCCCTTTCTTTTTGAATGAAATTAACCACTTTTTTTTTTTAACAGGTGCTCAATCATGGTACAATTTAAGGAATACTAGTGATGAGATAAAATTTATCTTTCTGTCGTAGAACATAAAGAGACGAAAGCAGAGCTAGGTAGCACATTTATTGTTTACCCATCCTTACTTCGTCCCAAGTTTGAGCAGATACCAACTGTCCCTCGTTCTGACTTCGCATCACCGTTGACTATGAGGGCTGTAGATAAAACACATGATGATGTCTACCTTCTTCATCACACCAGCCATGACAATAGCTGCACCATCACCACTTTCCCGCTACTTAGGCGAAAAGTTATTTCTGGTGAAGTTCGTTGAGGGCCAGCTTTAAAGATATTTGGGGAATTCTCTTTCATGTTGAAATATTGGGAGTGGGTAGAACACATGCTCTCATGCTTCGAATCCCAATTGAGGGCTTGCCACCTTTTTGATGCAGTGTATGCTTTATTATACACTTATGATTATGATCTTCATGTTGTTCACGCCTTTTGTGAGGCTTGGTGCCCTAAGACCAACACTTTGTATATGATATCTGGAGAAATGTCGATATCTCTATGGGACTTGTATAAACTTGGTGGGCTCCCTATTTACGGGAAAAATTTGTGATGAGGCAGTACCTAGCCAAGATGCATTATATCAACATTGTCACGACAATCAGAGATCAATCCAGCCCACATGCAGATACTTGTTCGCTGCTTATAGCCATCTTGAAAATGCCCACGATCGAGGGTTTGCGTTGAGTATTGGATAGATTTTTGGTGCAAGAGGCAACTTAAGCAAGAGTCCTTCCCGAGGCGGTGAAGCTCTTCCAAGTTCTGTCCTATCAAATTGTGACCCAAGTCAACTCATAATCCTTCAGGTGACATTCAGCCAACGACCCTACAATGGACTCGAGAAGAATCTACTGTCTTTAATACAGTTGAAATTCCTATTGATAGAACAGAGAGCACCTATCTAGCTGCTTTTCTTTCATGCTGGTTATGCATTTTTGCTCTCCCTAAAGATGAAAAAGTATTCATTCGTCCTGGCACCTTCGAAGTGGCTAGCAATATGGCAGTTGGATGCACGTATCGTCTTGCAATGCCTGTGTTGGCGAGCATTTATCGTGGCCTGAATGATATTTTTAGTGCGGGAAAACCCTGAAATTCCATGCCATTCTTTCCTGCTCGTTATCTATATGGTTGGCTCGCACGTTACTTCAGCACCTACTATGTACTGGATCCAGCTCCAGCGGATCCTTTAATGGTGCACTATTCTGCCTTTAAAGGGGTAAAGAGTTTTGAGAATGCTCGAAGACGTATCCATGAAAGGGCGATTGCTGATCTGGGTTGCACCATGCTTAGCAAAAATAAGTGTGAGACTTTGAATGATGATAAAGCTCTTAGCTATGAGAAGCCCAGCTATCTAATAGCTCTTCACTCTAGTTATCTACCTCTTCATCGTGCAACGACTTTTTATGTCGTGCCTTATAGCCCACATCGATTCAGCAGACAATTTGGTTTCTGGTAGGAGCTACCTGGTGCGCTTAAGCTTGACCCTCGCACGTGGACCACATCCTATAATGATGCCTTATACTTTTGGACCGCCATTCTATTTAAGAACACCAAGTCTATAGCGACACTGCCGAGTCGTTCGCTACATCTTAATAAGTTCATAACTAAGAAATACTAGGATTGGTGGTCTAAGGTGACAATATGTGACCTCAGGGCCAACGTTGGTCTTCTTCAGCAGAGTGCAGGACATGATCCCTCTAAGTCTAAGAAGAACAAGAGGGGCCATACTTCAAAGGAGGGATCTGATTTTGAGGACCAAGATTCTGATGTTGAACGGACCGGTGAGTCCTTTATTACTCCTATTACTGATTGAGGGGGAGACACTATCGAAAATGATGATAGTGACCAGGATTCAGAAGCTAAGTTTAAACGTCGTGGGCAAAAAAAAGCAGGACCATCGCTGCTGATACTCCCAGAGTGGCTCTTGGAGATAGTTTTTTTAATAATGTGATAAGCTGTTCAGACATGCCTAACCTTGAAAATCTAACTTGCTCTTCTCTTTGTATAGAACCTTGCGAGGCTCATCGCAACCATTTTTTTTAATTTTAATGGCTTGATCTTTTCACTCCTTTTTTTTTGTTCGATGCAGATTGGCCTGTTCGATTTAGTATAGGAGGCTACCCCTGTCATAGATGAGCAATTGCTCAAGGAAGTTAATCTTGTAGCCAAGTTATCAAATGCTAAGGCCAGTCTTCATGGTGGCAAGGACATAGAAGTTGTAAAGAGGTTGGCATCCCCAGAGGGAGTTGGAGAATCGGTCTCAAAAGGGACCGAAGCATTTCCTGTATCACCAACCTCCAGTGAGCACTTAATAGAGGGATCGACATCTATTCAACTGGCGGCAAAAAGAATATCCGCTGTCGTTGAGAAAACTACCAGCTATGAGGTTGTGAAAGGAAAATCTATGTTTGCAGCAGTTTTTGCCACTTCTGTTCGACCGGGTCTTGCTTCTCAAAGTATCATCACTTACAGCATACGGGCTATAGGTTCTGGCTACCTGAATGCTTTGAAGAATGCGTTATTTGATGAGGTATCAAAAGTGTATGAGAATGCCCCCATGACGTACAAAAGCATTGAACGTCTCAATGGATACCCAAATCCTCTGAGGAAGCTGGTAGATGATTAAATGAGCAGCGTATCCACCTATTTGGCACTTGGACAAGCGGCCTTGACAGTTTGCCACCCAGATGACTTGGGTAAAGAGAAAGCCGCCCGCGTTGAACTTGTCAACCAAACGCAGTCCCATCTTATCGCAGTGCAAGAAGAGCTAAATGCCATTAAGGGCAAACATAAGAGTGCAACTCAAAAAGTAGTCCAGCTAGAAGAGGCGATTCGTATTGCTTGTGAAAAAGAGTAACAAATTCGAAGTGATATTGAAGCCAAATCGACATTACTAACCACCATCGAGCAACAAGTCATTGAGAAGAAATAGGCTCTTGCTAACCTTAAAGCCGTACCCACTTTGTCTCAAGAAGAGGCTAAGAAGTTGAAGGAACATGAGCGTGATGTCTTAGAGTTGCAACTTTCACTTAACCCTGATAACTGGATGAGTGCTATTTGATTAGGTTGCTTTGCTTATTGTACTTGCACTTGGATTGTTTGTCTTAGTGAACTCTTAATACACTTTATACAATAGTAATATTTTTGCCACTTCTTCATCTCTTTCTTATGTTTCATCTGACTGCACTTGCTAATTTTATTTACCAAGCTACCTACATACTCAAGAAAATTATAATTTTTCAATGAGATCAAGTCATAATGTAGTTCAACCAACAGTGCTTCAACTATTTGTTTTGCCGTTGATAGTTTACACTCTTGCGGGTCAGAAGTAGTATAAAATTTTTTTATTTTTTATTTTTTTTAGCCATTCACAGTTTATACTCTTGTGGGCCAGGAGTATTATAAGATTTTTGTTTTTTTTGGGATGAACAGTTTAGGCTTGTACTTAGGAGCTTACAACCAATTTTCAAGGGTAGTAGTGCTTTAGAAACCTGCCGTTTATCGATCCTACTCATACTCCTTCTATGTCAACTATCTTGTAAGCACCATTCAAGTAGACTTCACGAACAACATAGGGGTCGTCCCATTTAGGGGTGAACTTGCTCTCTGTCCTATGCATCATGATGATCGGCCTTCTTACTACAAGCACTTGATCCTCAACCTGGAACGAGCGAGGTCGAACCTTCTTGTTGAACACTCGTGACAGACGCGTTTGATAACACTCCAGTTTTTGTTGCGCCTGAAGGCTTTTCTTTAAGAGACTCTAACTCTATTAGATGGAGTTTGTGATTTTCATCCTTACTTAAGCCTTCCATTATAGCAATGTGAAGTGATGGGAATTGAATTTCCAAAGGCAAGACAGCTTCTACACCATACACGAGCGCATAAGGAGTTGACTGCTTTGGTGTCTTGTAGGTGGTTCGATAAGCCTAAAGTGTTTCTCCTAGTCTTTCATGCCAGTCCCGCTTGGATTTTGCCACCACCTTCTTTAGTAAGTTGCACAATGTTTTGTTAAACGCTTTTGCTAGGCTACTTGTAGGTGCATGGTACATTGAAGACTTATGCTGAGCAAACTTAAATTTCTCACAAAGGCTAGTCATTAGCTTGTTGAAGAATGATTTGCCATTGTCGATAATGATGTATCAAGGCACACCATATCGGTAGATGATGTGTGTTCGAATAAAATGGACAACATTCTCCTTCTTGACTTCTTTTAATGCAATTGCCTTTGCCTACTTAGATAAATAATTAGTGGCTGCAAGAATGTATAAATGACCAGCTGAAGACTTAGGAGTGAGGGGCCTACGACATCAAGTACCCATGCCTCAAAGGACCAGGATGCTACAGCTGGGTGGAGTGGTTCTGGAGGTTGGTGAATGAATTTGGCATGGAACTAGCACGTACCACACCTTTTTACAAAGTCAATGCAGTCATGCACCATGGTGGGCCAGTAATAGCCCATTCTATTGTTGCGATCATACAATTTAGGCCTGGACTGATGTGCGCCACACACCCCCGAGTAAGCTTCCTCCATTACTTGTTGTGCTTCCTCTTCACCTAAGCACCTTAACCAAAGACCAAGGAAGGAGCGTCAATAGAGAGTATCGTTGTAATAAAGAAAATGTGGTGCTCGCCTTTGGATTTTCATCTTATGCCTAGCATCATTTGGGAGCTTTCCGTGCTTTAGATAATCAATCAGCGCCCAATCTTCTTTTCCCACCTCATAAACATAGACTGCACTAACTCGTTGGACGAATTCACCTTCTGATGGTGTGACTACCCACTTACCACAAACTGGAATCGTCATATACTTCTCTGCCGCCAGTGCCAAAGTGGCTGTAAGATTTGTGAGCGCGTCAGCTATCTTATTGGCACTCCTAGGAATGTACTGTAACTTGACTGTATCTAGCTTATCTAAGATTTGGAGGGCTTGTGTGTGATATGGGATCAAATCTTTTTTCTTAATTTCATACTCCTCAAGAAGTTGATTGATGACTAATTATGAATCACCATGCACATGTAAGTCTTTAATGCCTATCTCTACGGCCATTTGGAGGCCCAAGATAAGAGCCTGATATTTAGCCATGTTATTGGAGCACAACTGAGTCAACGCAAATGAGTATAGGAGGATGTGTTTCTCAGGGGAAATGAGCACTACCCCTACTCCAGTGCCATTTTGTCGTGCTGCCCCGTCAAAGTACATTTTTCGCGGGGGAAGAATGTCTATGACAAATACTTCCTCACCAGGTAGATCATCGTTTAGCTCTCACTCATCAAGAACTGGGTGATTTGCTAGGAAGTCTGCCAATACCTACCCTTTAACATCCTTTTATAGTTCGTAGCCGAGGTCATATTGTACTAAGATAACCACCCACTTTGCTAACTATCCACTTAGAATTGGTCTGGACAAGATATACTTAATTGGGTTAGCCTTAGAGATGACCCGTACTGTGTGAGCTTGCATGTAATGCCTCAATTTCTGCACAGTGAACATAAAAGCCAAACATATCTTTTTGATTGGGGAGTAATTTAATTCAGCCCTAACCAAGGTTCGAATCAGGTAGTAAAGAGCGTTCTCTTTGCCCTCCTGATTTTCCTGCGCACATAATGCCCCTAGTGATCTTTCTTGGGCTGCAATGTAAAGTATCAAAGGCTTGCTGGGAATTGGAGCTCCTAGCACCGGTGGGCTTGACAAATATTTTGCGCTACTTTTAAAGGCATTCCTGCATGATTCATTCCATTCAAAAGGTGCCCCTTTCTTCATGAGGTGGCTAAAAGGGTGACAACGACTGACCAAGTTTGATATGAACCTATACGCTAAGTGCTCCTGTAAGCCGCGAAGCTCCTTAAGGTTCTTTGGCTCGGGCATATCTTGAATGGCTTTGACTTTAACTTGGTCAATTTCAATGCCTCGATGTCGGACGACAAAGCCTAAGCATTAACTAGAAGTAATGCCGAATGCGTACTTAAGTAGATTCATCTTGAGTTAACACCTTTGTAATCTCTTGAAGATTTGCTAGTGATCACGCAAGTGGTCTGGTCTCTTTCTTGACTTGACCACTAGATCGTCGACCTAGCACTCCACCGTCTTACGTAGCATGTCCTCAAAGATGTTTTACATTGCCCTTTGGTATGTGGCTCTGGCGTTTTTCAAGCCGAAGGGCATCACCTTATAGCAGAAGATACCTTTAGGTGTGCGGAAAGTTATGGCTTCCTGATCTTCTGGCGCCATTTGAATTTGATTGTATCCAGCTGTCCAATCCATAAAAGATAGAGCTTCATGTCCTGTTGTAGAATCAATCATGAGTTCTGTCACACGTAGTGAAAAATCATCTTTGGGGCAGGCATCATTGAGATAACGAAAATCCACACAAACACGCAGTTGGCCATTCTTTTTCCTTACAGAGACAATGTTCGCAATACATGTTGGGTACTTGACTTTGCGAATGAATCCTGCCTCCATAAGTTTGTTGACCTCCTTTTCGATTTCTGGTACTAACTCCGATCGGAAGCGTCGTTGGGACTATTTCTTAGGTGAAACGCCCTTTTTAATAGACAATCGATGGACTGCGACTTTTGGGTCTAGCCTGGCCATTTCTTTGTAACTCCAAGCAAATACATCTTTGTACTCTGACAGGACATCAAAATACTCTTTTTCCTCTTTAGGCGTAAGTAATGAGCTCACGTAGATGGGGCGAGGCTCTTTGCTAGTTCCAAGATTCAACTCTTTGAGTTCGTCCATTGTGGTTGCCCTCCGTCTTCTAGAGTCTCAGGAGTTTCTGCGAGTTCTATTTTAGCATCTGAGTCATCAACTTCTCTGACTGTGATGTGATTGGAGGAAGCTTGTTTCTCTTGCTTGAGTTCCTCTTTTGGGCCTGAATTAACCCTATGGCCAGTGAAAACCACTGTGCGTCTCTTGAGTCTCAATGAACCCTCTGTCTTCACATCTAGAGTCGACAAGCATTTTAAATAAGTAGGAATGGCACTTTGGACTTCATTTATTTCTCCAAGACGACCAAACACTGAGCCCCCTTCATGTGTGGATGACGAGCTTGCCAATTCTTCACCTGACTTGATCCTGGTGAAGACTAAAGGTTTAGGTTGTGTGCCTATTTTTAACCTCCAGAAAGTAGAAGACTTTGAGACTTTGCCATTTCCCACTCTGTCGAACACAGAAGTGCGTCCTCACAAAGTGGAAGATTGCAATCTGTCAAAAACAGAAGATCTTGGTTTGTTCTTGACATCCGCCTCATCACTTTCAATAATCTCTTTTGCTGCAATATACTGAGCAAGGGACTACTTATCTTTACGTCATCCTGAAATCCGAACAGGCTGAGGTGATATAAAATCGAGGCCTACCTTCAGAACTGCCACAATGCCACCTTGCTCTTATATTTTCTTTTTGTCTCATTGATGTCATAGGGCTTAGCTGCAATGACATGCCCCAAAGAAACTGGCTTATTGAAGTCATAACTAAATTTCTTCATCAACTTATACAGATTTGGATCAAACCCATCATTGGTGTGCATCTTCGGCAAGTCACTCTTTTCCTGAAGTGAGCCCTTGGAAGAAACAATGAAGCTAGAGAGAGGGGCTCTAGCTACCCTACTTTGGCTGGCTTTATGAGTTGTAAGCACACCCTTATCTTTAAGGATACGACAATCGGTCTCCTTGAGTTTGCTAATAAGCTTAGTTGCACTTTCAAGAGTTGTGCATTTACTGAATGACGCTTCACCATCCATGCGGTAGGATTTAGGAATGTACCTGAATACTGCCAGTCCAGGTTTTGTTCACACAACTACTTTCTTGAAGGAAGGATTCATTGTTACTTGGCTTCTTTCTTTCTCACATTGCCGCGGTTGTTTGACATTACCATTGGTGCCACCGTTTGTCGTCCCATGGGTATCTTCATCATTCCTTTTACCAGTAGAAGAGATAAAGGCTAGCATTATTTCCTTCAAAGGGGCCTCTTCCTCGAAGAATCCCGTGTCGGCGAAATAAGATTTAGCCTTAGTAAATGGTTTAACATCACCATTTATCTGCTTCTCTCCATTGCGGTAATACTTGAGACATTGGTGCAAAGTTGATGCCACCCTAGCAACAACTTATATGAAGTTTTTGAATCTATTACATGGAAGATAGATGTTATGGACAGATCACCCATTGCCAACTTGAGGCGAATCATGCCGATTGTACGTTGACCCTTTGGGTTGAAGCCTTATATCATCATCCGACTCTTAGAGAGTTCCTCAACAGTAATCCCTAAGTTGTTCATAGTAGACTTGGGCATGATGTCGACCGCCGAGCCAACATCTACCAAGATGCATTTGACTTTTTGCCCCGAATATAGCTAGCGATAAACAACGGACGATTGTGATGTTTTGACCTAAGTAATAGATCCTCTTCTGTAAATGACACAGCCGTGTTACAAGTAGCGCACTGAGTAGGAACCTTTGCAGGCTCTTTGGCTTCCTTTACTTTGTCAGCATATGACTTTGCATGGCGCATGGTAGCTGCAACTTGCTCACGCATCTCTTCAGCCACCTAAAAAATTTCTTTCCAACTCATGCGTTTGGGCAAAGCTTCTAAGATGGTGAGGACTCTGTCGTCTGTATTCAAAGAGGATGCCTTTTGGAGATCTTCCTGTGAATCTTCCTCATTATCCACATCTTCAAGCTCAGAGCACGAAACTATGTTACCTATAACATTCTTAAGGAAGTCCCTTGGGAAGAATTCTTCCAATGTGACAGGGGCAAGGGGTTCTTATTCAAGCAGATCGACTGGTTGAACTTTATGCCTCTTACCGGAATTGGGCTTCTTCTTCCCCCTAGGGCATTGAGGTTTCTTGTTTCTGGCGTGACTCTTTCTTCGATGGAGTGGGGGTGGTTAAACCTGTCTTTGCTTCCTAGGCCTTCGTCCAGTGACGAGTGTCCATCCTCCATTATCTTCATCAGAAATATCTGGCACATGCTCAACCTCCATAAGTGTCGCCGGAACCATTAATGAAAGCATTACTGGCTTAAAGCTTCCAAGTTGTATGGTAACCAACTCTTCTCTCATCGAAGGAGTCAAGTCACAATGCTTACACCGAATTATGGTGTGATTAGTTTCAACTGCCTCATCCAAGTCTAGGATGATCGTTCCATCCTAAGCCAACTGCATAATGCGCTCCTTGAGCGTTATGCACTTTTCAAGAGGATGACTAATAACCCTTTGATACCGACAATACTTCGGGTTATTCACCTTACCTGCTTCTTCGGGTGCTTTGATAGTGGTAACTTGATAATACCATTTTTCAACAAATCATCCAACATGCCTGACAAATCTGAGTCAGAGAATGGGTGCTTCTTTTCTTGAAGTTCTTTCAACATAGGGCGCTTCTTCCCAGCATCTTTCGTTGATGGGCGTTGTTTTTCCTCTACTCTTTATTTCCCTGAAATCCAGATCGGTTCGCTTGTAGTGACTGACATGGATTCTTTAGTTGAGCTCTTGGAAGACTTAGAATTTTTCTTAAAGTCACTCTTGTCCTTCCTTGCTTCAAAAGTAGGGGGAGCTTTTTCGCAACGATCAGCTATCGTCATCTCCATATCATGCGCCTCAGTGGCCAACTCTTGGAAGGTCCTGGACTTGCTCATTTGTAGAATATAAAGCAAGTCCCACTCCATGCCTTCAGCGCATATCTCTACCGCAGAAGTCTCAGATAACCAATCCTTACACTCGAGACTGAGCGAGCACCAGCGATTGATGTAGTGAAGACCAAGTTCATCTTTCCATTGTTTAGTGTTTGTTAGCTCAGTCATACTAACAGTGCACTGGGTGCTATGGAACCTGTTGAGAAACTCTTGCTCCATCTACTCCTAGCTATCAATAGACTCGAGCAGCAGATTGGTATACCAGTCGAACGTGATGCCCTTCAAAGTCCATACGAACTGTTTCACTAGTAAGTCACTGCTAGTGCCAGCTTTGTTGCACATCTCAATGAAGTGCGCCACATGTTTTGGGTTACCTTTCCATGAAATTGGTTAAATTTTTAGGAGGTTGGTAACCACAAGGCATATGAAGGGCATCAATCCTCTTCGTTTATGGTTTGGTGTAGAGATAGCTCTTCTGCGAGCCGACCCCTAGTTGGATTTTGATAGCATTGGCAATCAACTCCTGGATTTGTTCAGTAATCATTGTCCTTAGAGATGAGTCATTTTGTGGCTTGCCGCCCTTCTTTGACCTGCCATAATCCTCAGAAGCCTCGCTTCGATTGGACCCCTTTTCGTCCTCATCGTTGCTTGCGCTATTGTTGGATGATGCATGTGGCCTTTTGTCCAGTTTCTTCAGCAACTTAGCAATATGTTCCACTTGGCGCTTGATGCGTGCATTTTTTTCTTTACTCTCCTTAGAGAGCCTTTCCAACATAGCCTTCATGCTAGCGAACGCTTCTTCAAAATTGACAGCTCCTACCATCATAGCAAGCATGATGACAGTAGGCGATGATTCAGCCTCAAATTATGGAAGGGATGCTTTCCTTGGTGATGAGTAGAAGAATCACTCCTCTAATAATATTCCACTTCAAAAAATGGAGATTGATGCTTCGTCTTCAATTCGTGAATGGATTTCCCCTTGAGAGGGTCAACCGCTCCGTCATGCACGTTGGAGTCATTGTTGTCGGTCAAATGCAAGGATGCAATTGCCACTGCTCTTTTGGTGACAATGGCTACTGCAGCCCTCGCCATGTTTCTTGTCACCACTCCAGTGCTTTGATTATTAGATTTCTTCTTCAAATTTACAGAGGCGGCATTTCTTGTGGCCATATCTTCCTTGCGAAGAGTTGATTAAAAATTCTAGATTTCCAAGAGAAGGAGAAGAGAGGCAGATAAGTCCCACCAAGCGTGCCAGTAATTTGTAACCACAAATTTCAAGTCTAAATCAAATTAAGACAAGAAATATGGAACAAATTCAATTTTTGTATTTATAATAAAAATGGGTACAATCTCTGAATATTTTGTTACAAATGAATAAATTAAACTCCTCTGATTTGATCTCTTGTTTGTGACTTGATTGAGGGTTGAAATCGCTTGAATCTCGATCAAGTGTGTGCTTCAATCCCTAGAGTAAATGATACGTTTTGATGTGCTTGTTGTCTCTTTCTAGAGGGTCTTCTGTGGGAGAGAATTTCTATCCCTGAATGGGGGGTGGAGCTATATTTATAGGGAGGAGCCCCCCATCTCTTCTAGGGTTTGCGGATTAATGGCCTTCTTGGGTCGATAAATCGGCCTTGAACTTGGGCCATTAGTTGGGAATCTATTTAAGTTGATGCCTTGGTAGTCCACGGGGCCATTGACTTAATGCTTTTACTGGGCCGTTGACTTAAGATTTCATAGGCCATTGACTTAGTAGTTGTTTGAGCATAAATAATTAAATTAATTAACTGGTCTAGCCAATATTAATTAGCTTAAATTATTTAGTGATGTGGCACATATTTAATTTGTTTTTTGTCCCTACACATGTCATACCGTGTTTTAATAGTTCTCAGCATTTTAGAGGGCTCTTCCATTTCTTTTAGTTGAGGAAATCCATGTTATGGAGATAATTGTCAATCATGTTTTGGTCCTATGTGCTAGATTCATTTATAAGAGTTTTCAAGCTAATTTACATTGAAATGCTTGACAACTTTTGTTTTGTGTAGCCCCAATCCACTGTTACATTTTAGCATGCATATCTCATCCTAAGTTATAAATGGTAACCCATTTTCTATATTAGCTATCTTCCAAAAAAGTTCTCTACTGAGTTTATTTATATGGTTACTAGTGTTTTTAGCAATTGAAAATATTGCATCTTATGTGCTGGCAATGATTCTAGTGGGGGCTGTATTAACACTATTATTCCTGCTTTAGATGAGCAATTTGCTTTCCACTCCTGTAGCTTAGTAGTGGCTTTATGGATAATTTCTTGGAAGGTGGAGTCTAAAGGTCTACCTTGAAAAATAGGACAAAACAGGTATTTGCCTAAAGAATCTGTGCAGAATATTAAAGATGCTTGTGACTAATTGTTTCTGTGCAGCAGATGCACGATGTGAGAATCTAAGTGTCGATTTATGATAGTTGACTGGCTGCCCTAAATGGAGTAGAAATTATCCAAAAGTTTGATGCAACTATTAGATTTAATTTTGCAAAAAAGTGAGTAGTCATTTGCAAATAGCATACCAAGGATGGTGAGATACTTTGGGTATATCTTGACCACTATTCTTAATTTTTGTTGCTTGCTTCTTTTATTAACCAATGACTTAAAGCTTCCATGCATAAAATGAAGATATATAGAGAAAGGGGATCTCCTTTTCATACCCCTTATTGGGGTGAATTGCCCTTTGGGTTGATCATTAATGATGATAGAGTAAGATACTAAAAAGATACATTCCTTAATCCAGTTATTCCATGTTTGGTGAAAACCAATTACTTGGAAGCATTTCAAAATGAAATCTCATTCCTGTCTATCATAAACTTTTCCATATCAAGTTTAATGGTTGTCCATGTTGATATACTCTTTAGGTTCTTAAACTTATGCATGATCTCATAAGTTAGTAAGATGTTGTCATGAGTAGATCTCCCAAGAATGAAGGCACTTTGAAACGGAGATATTAATTTATTGAGTAGTGATCTTAATCTATTAATTAGAATCTTAGCAATAATCTTACAGACAGCTGAGCAAAGGCTAATAGGTCCAAATTGACTAGTTTGTGAAGATTGTCAATATTTGGAATAAGTGCTATAAAAGTGTGGTTGATTTCTTTTGGAGTTTTGCCTTCAATAAAGCATTCAAGAGTGCAATTGAACAAATCTTTCTTTATTATGTGCCAATGGTTTTTGAAAAAATCTGCACCAAAACCATTAGAATCCAGTGTTTTATTAGAGTTAATGGTGAAAATAGCCTCTTTGACTTCTTCTAGGTTTGGAAACCATGTGAGATCAATGTTATCTTAGTCTAAGATCAATTTAGGTAGAGCTGGGCAAAGCTGACCCGATATGATTCTTGATCCAAAACCGACACGAAGTTAAGTGAATTTGGGTATAAATTTTTTAATCCGTTTAATTAAAGGGGTTAACACATTCAATCCATTTGATTAAATGGATTAGGTTCATATCAAGATTCTCTAAATGAAAAAAAATACTTATTTAACCGGTTTAATTATACAGGTTAAACAAGTAAACTCATTTTTCCATTTGTTATTTATCCATTTAACTTTCTATTAGATAATTAAGAATATAAAAATTTTTTCAAATGTGAATTATGATGAACCAAGAGAGTTTTAGAAAGTAATTGTTTAATGTGATATATAAACTAAATTTTTAACGCTATATGATTACGTACTAGTTGAAAATGTTAAATGCACAATTGGGTAATTAGGCGATTGAATTTGATCTACTTATCTTAAACAGGTTAACAAGGACAACCTGTTTAAATAATAAATGGGTACATGTTAAGGTTTTTCAACAAGTTTATGGGTTAGGCTCAGGTCGAAAAATCCTCAATTTGTTCAAGTTCGACACAAACACGACCTCAACCTCAACCTCGACCTACACCTGACCTGACCTTTTACCTTTTAGAATTTTGCTTTTAGTAAAGCATTCAAGAATTCAACTGAACAAATCTTTCCTTATCATGTGCCAATAGTTTTTGAAAAAAATCTGCTCCGAAACCATCAAAATCTGGTGTTTTATTAGAGTTAATGCTAAGAACAGCCTCTTTGACTTCTTCCAGGTTTGGAAACCTTGTGAGATCAATGTTATCTTGGTCTGAGATCAATTTAAGGATGCTGATATTAGGCATGGTTGCTAATTTAAACCTTTCTGTGTAGTCGGATTTGATTTTTCTACTATTGACTTATGGTCATCTGTCCACACACCATGGTCATCTCAAAGCTTGATAACTAGTTCCTTTTTCCTTCTAGAGTTTACTCTATGTTGAAAAAAGTTTGAGTTTCTATCTTCATTAACTAACCAATCTTTCCTGCTAAGTTTGCCCTTGTATTTTTGATTAAAAAGCATCGTCTTTTCCCTTTGTTTCAGGCCAGTTCATCCAACAATTAAGTTAATAGTGGTTAGGATCTGATAGAAGGTTATCCTCCACATATTCTATTTCTTGTGCTTTTTTATTGAGTTTCTCATGAAAAGTGCCAAAGTACTTTTTTGACTAATATTTAATAATGTATTTGACATGCTTTAGTTTCTTGGTGAAATTGAACATGTTAGTTCCTTTGAAATTGGTCTTCCAGTTTTTAGCTACCATAGTGCCAAGTTGTTGGTATTTGCATCAAAAGTTCTGAAATCGAGAGGAAAACCCTTTATGTTTTCATATGTTAGGATAGATGAAACAATAATAGGGTTATTATTTGAGCAAATAAAGCTACCATGCATCTCAAAGGCATTAGGCTGCATGGTTGTCTAATCTTTTCTGGATATAGCTTTGCCGAATCTTTCACAAGCAAGATGGGTATGTACTTTCTTTTCCAAGTGAATAAGTTGACATTGAGTTGGATACATTTACCATCTCCATCAATGGATGAGAAAAAATTATGAAGTTTCTAGAATCTACTGTTAGGATAGATCTATACCTCACCTTTTTTATTTAGGGCTAGCAATTTCATTAAAATAACCCAACAAAAACATCTATAACATGATTAAGTTATAAAAGATGCTCCCAGAAGCTATCTTTCTTTCTAAGTTGAGCTGATGCATAAATTCTTGAAATAATAGAGTTGTGTTCCTTTTCTGTGTCGTGTATCAGCATTTTATTTGCACTTGATTCTTTAATTTAAATGAATGCATGAATTTTGTCATTATTTCATAGTATTGCAATACCTCCTGAATGATTAGGTGGCAGAACATAATCGAAATGTTCAAATGGCATTAGAGGTAAAATTTTCTTAATATTTTTTTCATTGATCATTGTTTCTAACAAGAAAAGTATATCGGGTTTCTGAATTCTTGTTAGGAATTTGACTTCCTAAATAACTTGGTTTCTTAATTCCCTGAGTATTCCAACAAATTATTTTCATTACAACATATCTTGAAAAATTTGCATTTATCTAGATGCCAGTTATTGTCCAAAAAGAGCACCTAAGTTGGTGTATAATAAGGTTTAATTTTTGTATGTGGAACAAATGACAATGACATCCTAATAGTAGAGGGAAAAACGAACTCTACCATTTGTTGTTCCAGTGGAAGATTTGAATTGCTACTTGAATAAATGTAACATTTAGCAAAGTACTTGGCACTTCAAGCATATGGCTTTAATGTCAAGGTAATTGAAATGGTTCAAAATAGATAGACGATCTAAGATAGCTTAACAATGAGTTTGATCAACTTGAGAAATTTGTAATTAGCAGAAACTAGAAATGAATTTTCATTGTCATACAGAAACATTAGAAGAGCTTGGATACATATTCTTTTACGAAGCATCTCATTTGGAAAACCATATGTAGCTAGTTGTACTAACAAACATATGATTTAGAGCTAGAGGTTCAGAAGGAGCAGATGTAGCTTGGGGTTTCAGATTGGAGGATTTCTTGTGGCAAGGACCATAAAGAGATCAAACGTTTTCTTAGAGGAGACTGTAACCTAATTTTTAGTCAATAGGGATTGATTACTAGAGGAAGAAGTACAGACCTTTGTCCCTAGAGATTCGTCACAGTATTCAAACTTTTAAACAACTTTAATTTTCTTTCGGGAGTGAAGCATGAGGTAACCATCAAGTTAGTGAGACTTCTCTCCCTCCCCCCAACAAGGGACACACTTCATGAAGCCCCTCATAAATGAGGGGAACTCTTATGGAAATGCCATCTATAGCAATAATAAGAATACCAGGTAGAGGCTAAGTTATATCAGTGTTAAGATAGACACGAGCAAATTTGCCATTGAGCCGCAAGAGTATGTTTTAGTCAACTCTGACTAGGGGTGTTCGTGGTTCGGGTACCCGAACCAAAAGAGATTTCAGTTCGGATACCCAAAATTTTCATGTCAAAAGGATGGTGAACTGTATCCGAGCCGAAAAGTATCGAGTACTCAATTTCGGGTACCCGATAATTTTGGTTCAGGTTTTTGGTTACCCAATAACCCAATTTTTGTGAACCTTTCTTTTTTGGCAAACAATTGTGTTGTATTTTATCCAAACTTTTTTTGTCCTTTTTTTTTAATAATTGTTGTAATTTTCTTAAAAGGTCAACTCCTTATTTATGCCCTAACCACTAGCATACCTAATTACCCATTCTTGTTTATGCCCTAAGACCAAAATACCATACAACATCATCATAGAACAATCAAATTTCAATTAGTTCACACCACCAAAAGATCATTAATATTGTACCTTAGCATCATACCATCCTCACCATCCAAATGATTAAAACTCAAGCAATCCAAATCCAAAATAGCAATATGTTAAACATCCAAACCAAGCATTGTAACACAACAAAGTAATTACCTCTTTAGGGATTGGGGAAGGTTTGAGAGGAGAGGAAATAAATTACAAACAAAGTCCTTAGGAAAGGGGCAACAAATTACATTCATGCAATAAGTTCACAAAGTTGATAAAACATTAGGAAATCCTTGAGGCAAATTACTCTTGGCTCATAAGTCGTCTGCCATAGCCTCATCAATAGTAATAGTTGGGTGTTTCTAGGTCAATGTGTTCATGTCTACAATTTAAATACAACAAACGTGAGTAAGATATAGAATTATAAAATAATTAATTAAACAATGGCTAAAAGTTACATTAAATGAATTTAAAAGAAAACCTTCTTCAAATTCTTTCAAGTCAAGTAAGTTCTTTTCTATGACAAGAGGCTCATGAGAAGTGCATAGCCAATCTTGTGCACATATAAGAGCTTCTACCATTTTAAGAGTTAATCAAGTGCGGAAAGAGTCAAGTACACGTCCACCGGTGCTAAAGGCGGACTTGGAAGCGACCGTAGAAATAGGAATGGCAAGCACATCTCTAGCCATCTTAGCGAGAATATGGTACCTCTTCTTTTGATCTTTCCACCACATTAAGAGATCAAAAGATGGATCATTAAGAGATTCATATGCATCACCTAAATACTTATCTAACTCACTTTTTTCTTCATAACTTTCCAAATTTCCACTTTCCCTCCTAAACATTTGGCTCATGATTCCTCTAAAGTCTATTACTTCTTCATTGTCAATTCCTGTTGTTTTTGTGAACTTGTCACCAACACTACAAGAAGAATAAGTACCATGATCCACTTTCTTCGCTTTAGGTTAGGATGAAGCATATAAATCAACCAAGTCACGCAAAGTCACTCTAATTTTTAAACTCAACAAGGTGGTATTTTCATAATCATATGAAGATCTAACAAGCCATTCAGCATATCTCATCTCGTACTTTGGATCAAGAGGCATGGCAATTAACAACAAAACATTAATCTAGTTAACATTAGACCAATACTTGTCACGTTTCAACTTTATTTTCTCAGCCATGTTTCTAATCCCTTTATCCTCATGAGCAAGAAAAGAAGACATGATCCACCCTATACCATATATCTTAGGAACATAGGAATTACCGGTTACATAGTGTGAGCCCGACAATTTTAATGTCACATCATAGTGGATTTTAAGAAATGGCAAAAAAGTATCGATTTTCTTCTAGTCCTACTCCCTAGGTACACCACCCGACTTTTTAAGCTCTTTAATGCAAGCAACATCTTTAGAATGAAAATTTTAAAATGCCTTCTTAAACATTACATCAATTTTAAGCATAAAGAAGGTGGAATTCCACCTTATTTCAACATCCAAGCAAACAAGACTCTTACTTTTTATCATTTCCTCTTCCACATATTCTTTAAACTTTTGAAGCCTAGAAGGAGAAGACCTCACATAGTTCACTATACCACGAATTTCTATAATGGTCACATCAAGATCTTTTAAACCATCTTTGACTATCAAATTCAAGATATGACTAGCACATCTCATATGCAAATAATCACTACCCAAGACACTACCATTCCAATGGTTGATTCTTCTTCTAAGATATTGAATAGCAAGGTTAGTAGAGCTAGTATTATCAACAGTTATGGTCATAAAATTCTTGGTACCCTAACTAATCAAGCATTTTTCAATAACCCTACCAATAAGTTACCGACTATGACCAGACAAAAGTTAATGATTCTTTTATGCAAGGCCCAATTATCATCAATAAAATAGGCTGTAAGACACATATAGTTCAAATTTTGATCAGATGTCCAAATATCTGTGGTGAGACAAACTCTTGATGTCATGTTACCAAAAAAATTAAGTAATTTCTTCCTTTCATTAATGTAAAGAAGATAGCAATCTCTAGTTACTGTAGGACGCGAAGGAGGTAAGAACTTAGGATTCAATGCTTTGCAAAAGTAACGAAAGCCTTCATGTTCAACATGACTAATAGCTAGCTCATCCACAATAAGCATCCTAGCAAGAGCATTTCTATAAAGTTCTTCGTCAAATTTCCAACAAGATAACTCAGACAAAGTCTTAGTTATACCATCTTTAGAAGTGCCAGTCTTACTTTGAAAATATGGCAACTTTTGTTTAATATCCTTATTTTCAGGATATTTCTTACATCTCTTAGTATGATTTAGCATAACACTTATCCCATTTTTAGTTGCACAAGTAATAGGCTTTTGGCAATACTTACATTTGGCAATGGTTGGATCGGGAGTCTTATCATAATGATCCCAAATTTCAGATCTCTTTTTTCACTTGCCAGATTGAGGTCCACCTAAGTTGGTTGGATGAGGTGGAGGCCTCTTTTGCTTGCCCTTTTCCTTGTTTGTGGCCATCTTAGATGCTTGTTCCTTCACCTTCACATGACTCTCTAACTCTACTTCCACATCATTTCCATCTCCGTTATCTCCAGATGACTCCGTTATATCCATGAATTCACGGACATGATCTTGGACAAGGTCATCATTATAGCTTGCCATAGAATCATAATCATGAACAATTGAACATAAACAAGTTCAGAGCAAAAATCAGCCAGCATACCAATATTTTCATATGTAATACTTCAAACGGAGCATTTGCATTCTCTAATCTAATATTTCAAAGTTCCAACACATCAGTCTTCTTTTCAAAGTTCAAACACATCTTATAATTTATAAGTTCAAACACATCTTATAAGTTCAAAGTTCAAATACAGCTAATATTGCAATCTAATATTTCAGAGTTCAAACACATCAATTTGCATATTTCAAAGTTCAAACACATCTTATAAGTTCAAAGTTCAAGCGCACTACTAGATGTCAGATGCAAAACCATTGCACGCTATACTAAGTTCAGAAATTAGGATAGAAATCATTACACACTATTAGATTTCAAATGCAAAACCACTAAATCAACAGGCATATTTTTACTGAACTTAAATAACCAGTCGAACCTTGGTGGTCGATGAGACGGTGACTTGGTGTTCTACTTTGAGTGGTGAAAACCAGCAGTACTAGACAGAGAGTGGTGACTGGTGAAGACGATAGCCCGAGAGAGAGGACTGGATAGGCATGAGACGTCGTAGATCAACCGTCGAGAGCCTGAGAATGGTCAGTGAGATAAGTTAAGTATGCAAGTGGCTGAGAGTGAGCCTAATAGTCACACTGAGAGAGACAGAGAGTGGCAATTTTCTCTAGCGTCGGCCGCTGGGAAGCTGGTCGGACGGTAAGGTAATGGCTGCTGGAGTGGAGGTTGGTGCGTGGTGCCTGGAGCCTGAACACTGATCACTGGAGTGAGAGGCTGGAAGATGTGAAGGAAATTAGGGTTTGAAGGAATTGGAAAGCATGAAGCACTGAAGCAGCAAGCAGCGCCCCTTAGTCCCTTACTAAACTCAGCGTTTAGACGTGTCATTTAGTGTATTGGAAAAAAAAAAAAAAAATTCGCGCCTTTGGGTACTCGACTTTGTAAATTGGCCGACCTGTACCTAAACCAAATATACGAAAAAATTATTGGTTTGGGTACTGGAACTGAAATTTTCGAATATTTTAGTTCGGATGCCCAAATTTTTAGATCGAGTATCGGGTTTTCAGTTCAGGTATTTGGTTTTGGATATTTTTGAACACCACTAACTCTGACTATGAAGCCCACAGGTTTCAACCGATCAATAAGAGAGTGTCTTGCCTAAAATTCTCATGGCAACCCAGTGACTCCAACCCACTGGTAAACTTTTCCAATTGAAGTGAATTATGGATTGAAAAAGAGGGTCTATTTATGAATAACAATGTTTAAACCATTCACATGCCAAAGCCTCTAGTTATATAGACAAGCATTTTGTCTTCAACATTTGCAAACCTAAGCAGAATCCAATCATTTCTAGCATCAATATAGTCAACTTGACCTTTGACAAAGTATCAATCCTTTTTAGTTTTGTGAATAATAGTATGCAAAGGAAGAGGACCCCACTAGATTTTCCCCTAGAAGATAATAAGCACTTAACTCTTTCATATGAAGTTAGGCATAAGGGGATCAGATTCAGCCTAATTGGCCGAGTAAGAAGACTAACCCATAGAAAGGAGCCTTGAAGAATGATCTCTTAGAAGTTTAGCACAATGTTTTAGTTCAAGAGAGGGCACTTGAAGGATTTCCATTACCACGCTTAACAAGTTTGATGGCATTGGCTATTAGGGTGAGGTCGACTTCCATCAGGCAATGATGGCTATGTAAGTTGGGTAGAAGGATCAGTAGTGGGATCATTGTCTTGGCAGTCGTAACTGCTACTAGATATGCTAAGGGTCTTAACCTAAATCATGCTAATTGCCCTTAATTAAAATTTTAATTAAGTTAAGCGCCGCATTTCAGTTTAGCACTATATATATATATATATATATATAATATATATATATAATATATATATATATATATATATATATATATATATGTAATTGCACGTTGAATTGCTAGAGTGCTCCCGAGATAAAATTCCATTATGTTTCATATCAATTCATTCAAATCATAAATACATACTTAAACGATAGTTAGATAAAGTTAGCCTAATTATAAAAAATAGGTAGTTTAGGGAAATATAACTAAATAAATAAATAAATATATCTACAACAATGTAATAACAATAATAAAGTATGCTATATACACACACACACACACACACACAAAGGGATGCAATAAGTAATAAATTGAAAATGAAAAATCTTTCTTTCAAATTTTACACCCAAATGGTGTAAAATTAACCTACAAATTCTAACTCAAGTAATTTGGCCCAAAAATATATATTAGGGGGAAAAGGGGAAATGAAGGTTATAAAGAGCCAAAATCAGAAAAATCTATATAAATCACTAAGTTTACAATTCATGAAAGAAATAAGGGATCAAAAAAGAAAACAAAACCCAAAAATAAATAAACTTACCCAAACCCCCCTTCCTTGCATCTCGTGACCCCCTATTGCTATCGAGAAGCACTAGCCAGGGGTTGCTGCCAGTCGTCGCCATCTCTACTGGGAATTGGGATCGCTACCAGAACCACCACCTCGTCTCCCCTCTCATTGCCTTGCTCTATTTGAGTGGTGATGGTGAAAAACCTCTAACCCTTAACCCCCTTAGATTAAATGCCTATCTAAATTTCCTTTACTGTGCTTTTGTAGAGTAATAGGTAGTCTAAAGTTTTTTAATTTAGGGTTAATCGAAACCAGTATCTCTGTAATTTTGCAATTTAGAGGTAAAACTACTGCATTTGACCCCCTCCTACACCTCGTCTGATGGCGGGAGTTTTGGGGTATTGGATTTGTACTTGGATTTGAATTTGGATTTTTATAGTAGATGTTGTTTTTAGATTAAATAAATGTTAATTTATGGTTTTCTTTTATTTTAGATGATGGGATTGAATTGGTTATACTTGGAAGCTTAGGATTAGTGATGATAGATTAACTAGGATTTGAAGATTAAATGGAAGTTCAAGCTTGATTTCAGTAATTTAATGGAGTTTACGTGAATTTTAATAATATTTGAATGGAATCTATGTGACATATACGTATATGTGTGTATATGGTTGTGTGGGTGACAATGGACATGAGGTGAGCTTGGGGTTGGTCAAAGAGGAAGAAAGGAGGGAAATAAGTTCATTTTAAGGGATTTGAAATCAATTGGGTTAATTAAAGGTAGTGAAATAATGATTAGTAAATGGTTGGACCAATGATAATGGTTGATATTGTGGAGCAGCTTGAGGTCAAGGAAAGGCTGAAAGGAAATGCTTCTTTTGAAATATTGGAAGTGAGTGTTCTAAATGTCATTTTGGAATTAATTTGATTTTGAGTTAAATATGCAACTTTTATATTAGATGCGGCATAACTAAAGCATCCGCTAAGTTTAAGTTTTGCATTTGAGTCAAGTGATAAGCTAATTGATTATAGAATAGCTAATGATGACTTATATCTTTAGAAACTAAACCTTTCGGTTGGACGTAAAACCATGCACTTGAGATCGGACATAAGCCTAACCATGAATGATTAACTTAACTCATAACGACAGTTAGCAATAATATTACTATTAAAGAAATAGTAGCAGTAGTAGTAGTAATAATGATTATGATGATGCTAATAATAATAATAATAATCATAATAATAATAATAACAACAACAACAACAACAACAACGATGATGATGATGATGATAATAATATAATAATAACAACCAAGTTAATAATGAGCATAATAAGAACGATAAAGATAACGTTAATACTAATAAACGTGACAATAGTATTAGCAAGCTTCTAATGATGATGATGATGATGATGATGATGATAATAATTACAATCTTTGTAAAGGCAACAATAGCATTGATAAAGTTTGCAATGACAATAAAGATAATGATAACAGCTACAATCATAACAACGATAATGATAATAATGTCAAAATTAATAAAAATGAGGCGCGTTATATCACTACACCATTATAAAGTAAATACTACAAGCATCAACAACATTAAAAGAAAGAATAGAAACAAAGAGAATAGAATCAGTTTAAGTAAATAATGCTCGGTATATTAATAATTACATGAAGAGTGAAAGGAATTTCAAATTACTTATTAAGCCAGAAAATTTAATAAAATTATCTAGACTTGCACTAATCGTAAAGTTATACATTTGGAGTAGAAACAAGGCCTCTTCTATTGTTTCAATCCCTAACAAACATTTTTCATTAAAAAGGAGAGAGATTTCCAAAATTAGGTATGTTAATTGCATGTGCTCTTCGAAAACTCATATGTTTTTCGAATTATACAGAATTCATGTAACATTCATGCAATGAATCATATTGAAGCAATGTTTTGTCACCTAAATAAGTGACTGGCATCAGTTATCAAGCATCAGGGCTTAACGGCTTCAACTTACCTACTGGCTACAACTTAAGCTTCCAGATCAGCCTAGGATCGAAGAATGCTTTAGATGTCAATAAGGGTTCCACTTCCCAATAATAATCTACGAAGTGTAGCACTTTCTCTCTCTCCTATTTTTGCACGGAAATGTTTTGAAATGCGGGTGCCCAACTAAACTGAACACAAAGTTTATTTCATAATATAGGGATATACATACTAAGCTTAGGCTTATTATTCAAATATTTTCATGTTTTCTATTTTAGGTAAGGGATCAATGAACAACCCTCATTCTAACAAGCTAGAAGGTAGCAAGAAGTAGATGAGGGTTTCGGTATTTTGCTAAAGGTTAGCTAGCTAACTGCTCATAATGATTTCTAGGCTAGCATTCTTAGAAACATGTCACTTGATAAATTTTTGGACAATTGTTTATAGGTATGTTTAAAAACTCCCGGAAAGTTATAATTTGTATAACAAAATGAAATAGTGCGGTGCATGTATTTTCCAATCCTTAGCTTTGGTAAACTTGGTGATTGTGAAAATGATACAGGAAGTAATATAACTCATGAGAGCCTCATCTGACTTCGAATGGTAGTAATGCCTCAAATCAATGGATTTCTATGTGATTATAGACAACAACTAATAGATTAAGATAACTAGGTAATTAAGGAATTGGGGGTATTACAACTGTGATATTTGAGCTAGGTATACAAATCACTGTTAGTAGTAGGGTGTTCAAGGGTTAGGTTGTCAGGTTTAGGAGAATGTTATGAGTATATTGTGTCCTTCTAAGGAACATGTATGAATGTGGATCACCTCTTGTCCCTTATGCCTTTTCATGTTTTAGGTGAATCACCACGGAGTTTCCTTGGATTCGTATGCTATTCACATGATACTGGGGATTTCTGTTGTAGCTTATATCTCTCTATAGCACGTTGCCATAGTGACCCATACACAGGACCTTTTTTCATAGTTTCACAATGTGTTGGTTCGCACTCGTATAACTTTTTTGTCCCTACCTCTCACAGCCCCTTGGGATGTGTGTAGACTATGGTATCATAACTTTGTGGTTACGAGGAACCTAGGACCTGATGGGAGAGATTTTATATTTTAGGGGCGTGGACCCCTATTACTAGGGAGAGTTGTTACTGAGAGAGGAAATGGAGCTGAGGGGCATTACCTATGGGACCCTCTTGTACATTTACCCTATACTAGGTATCCTTCCCCTTATTGTTCCACCTCCAGATTCCCTACCCAAGAATCACCACCTCTACTGTCATGAACTCAACAGCCGTCTGCCTCCCTACCCTAGGCCAGCTCGGAGGATGATTCTCATTCGTCTAAGGGTTTGGGGACTTCTGGAGAGGCCCATATGGTGGCAAATGTACCAGATTCTCTGGAGTTAATTGAGTTGAGTTTTAAAGAGGAGGAGTTCGAGCATGATTAGGAGGAAGAAAATGCTAAGCATGAGGAGGAGCCAGTGGTCCATAAGGGAGATCCTGAGGAGAAGGGTTCTGAGTGACAGTAACATTGACTCTGGATTACGATGACTCTTTTAATCTAGATTACGATCCATCATAGGATTGTTACAGTTCGACTTATCTTACTTTATGTTCCGAATTTTGGATTTCTTAGCTTGTATAGCTGGTGTAGGGTGATATTCTTTTTGCACATTACATGTATATATGATGTATATAGGCAAGCTAATCTAACCAGCTATGATGATGTAATCTGCCTTTTCTTTTTGGGGTTTGTGGCAGATATGACTGTGTAGCTAACTCAAGTTTGTATGTCTAGAAATAGAAGAGGCTAAAGAAATCCTAGCCAAAATACAGGGAGTGCTGACATGATGTACTGTGACACTCTTTTGGTGATCTTTATATATGCATGCAATGAAAGTAGTGCTTAAGATAAAATTGTCTTTAATCTCGAATGGCTATTGGTTTATCATAATGCATTAAAAATTTAGATAACAATCTTTATTAATGTGATTCAGTATGTCAGAGTCTGTAAACAATAATCTGAATAATAATAAGGGTGAAACTTAAGGGTCAGGCAACCAAGTGCTTGTGAACCCCCAGCAAAACTTTAGTGGGGGCCTAATAGTAGCCCTTGAAGTATCTAGAAGGGCTAAAGGTCTGAATTATTGGAAGAATTTGGTAGCTGAATTACTGAAAAGAATTCCCCCTACACCTCTGAAACTACCCTTAAATCTGATAAGTTGGCTGATAGGATAGCTCGATGCATTCCCAATGTCTATGATAGGAGGTTTGACCCTGTAGAGGTTGAAGAATGGAATAGGAAAATGGAGAAAATACTTATAGTTGTTGAGTTACCTGAGGAGAAAAAGGTGAACATAGAGACCTTTTACTTAGTTAAGCTTCTTAAGGAGCTTAGGACTTAGGTCTATCCAATCACAGTTTAATGATAAAAGGAGGAAGAATTTATTTGAGTTGAAGATGAGCGGTAATATGTTAGTGATGTAATAAGCCAGCAAGTTCACCGAGTTGTCAAGATTTATTCCGGATTTTGTGGTTTTAGAAAGGATAAAGACTAGAAGATTTGAGGAACATTTAGGTTTTTACATTCGAAATCAATTGGCTAGCAAACCAATTCAAACCTATCAAGAGTTGTATGAATAAGCTGCTGAGGTGGAGTAAGTAAAGAGTGAGTGAGGGTGTTGTAATTTTCCACAAGTGTACGGTTTATCATTGTACGAATTACGGGTGTCGTCCTCAGGGATGATTATGAAATTAGATTTCCAAAAATTATAGACTAAATTAAAACTAGATGCTAGAGTAACTAACTTCAAAGTCAAACTATTAATGCTAGATTAATTCGTGGAATTGTGAATCTAACTTGCAAAGACAACAAAAGAAAGCAAGAACAAAGCACCAAATTGCAAATAGTTTAGACCCTCCAACACTTATCTGTAACTACTCCTAAACTTAAGTACAGTAGCAGAGGCACATGAAGTAGAGGAAACGGAAGAGGGAAATGAAGCCGTAGAACTAGACTTCAGCAAGGCAAACCAGAACCTTGGGCAATTCGAACCAAAGAAAAGCTCAACAAAACAGTACCGCAAATTAGGAATTTAACACAAATGTTTGCAAATTCAATTCCAATAGCCAAACTTGCACTCGAACTCAAGAAAAAACATCATCTAATTCCACTAATTTTTTTTGAGAATTAATAACAAGATTTTAAACTGGAAATCAAACTAGAATTGAAGAAAATTACTTTCTACTCTGTGCTACTCTAAGATTGCCTCTGTTTCGTCCACGATTTGAGGCCTCCAAAAACATCACTCCTATTCCACTTCGGCTGCCTCTTTCACTCCTTGTAACCGTTCGATTTATGATGGTGATAATGATGGATAATGATGGAGGAAAGAGAAGAAGAAATGGTTGGGCATGGGAAACGAAGGGGCCCTGTTCTACTTGCCCTGTTCTTCGAATTTTCTGGACAGGGGCCTGTCGAAGAAGAAGAAGAAGAAGGGGATTGGTGGCTGGGAATCACGTGCTTGGAACGTGTTAGAGTTTAAGTGAGGGAGGAAGATGTGGGCTGAGAAATGGGGAGGCAGTGAAGGGCCAAAGAAAAAAGGGAAAGAAGGGACCGGCCCAAGGGAAGAAAAGAGGGGAAAAGGGGAAAGAAAGAGAAGGAGAAGAGCAGACCGGGTCTGGCTGTTGGGCCACTGGTCTGGTCCAAGAGAGAGGGAAAAAGAAATGAGAAGGTGAGAGAGACTGGGGCATGCTGTGGGCCGTTGGGCTTGCACACTGGGCCAATTCTCTTGCTCTTCCATTTCCTCTCTTCTTTTCTTGATCCAATTCTTGACTATTTTCCAAATTTTCAAAATTCCTACAAAATAAGAAAAATAACATTAAAATTCTAATTTAATAATATATTTCGAGCAAATATTAGATAATAAAAGGGTATAAAATATCATAATTTTAGGTTAAACAAATACCCCCACACCTAAGTTTTGCTCGTCCTCGAGCAAAACAAAACTAAAAATCCTAGCAAAAGAAAATAAAATCCTAACTCACTTTCACAGGAATCACAGTTGCACTTAGCATGTGCAATAAGCCCTTTAAACCCCTAGGTTACTCCTAGTGGACGAAGAAGGTCTTGTGAGGGTTTGTAGAAGATATACCTACAAAATCTACAAAAGAAAATATAAACAATAACTTGAAAATCTTTTTGGTTTTTTTTCCCCGAAAATTAATATGTACAAAATTGGGGAAAGATATATGTACATTCTAATCAACTAAATCACCCATGTAGCAAAGATATTGGCCTGCGTATAAACAAATTGTACACATCAAAACTCTCTACCCCGTGGATGACATCAAAGCACTAATTTTTCACCTCACTGCACATCAAGACTTGGAATCCATCCTTGTGCTTGTGTGCAAGTGTATCATCATCTTAGAGCTCAGGTTTATCAAAATCAAACTCAATCCCACTCGATTGACACTATTTTTTTTTTTTTGGGTAAAATTTCCGAAAAATTTCGAAAAATGGGCACCTTACCCCACACCTAAACTCCACAATGTCCTCATTGTGGGAACTAAGGCGCCAAAAAGCAACAACGAAAATCGAGACAAAACACAAATATATACAAACTCACAGAACACAACCAAAGAAAATCAAAGAAAATCAAAAACTCACAAAACAAAACAAGGAAGAACAAAACAAAATACAACCAAGGGTTAAAAGAAGAGAAAGAAATTCCAAATTTCATCTCAAGATCGATCACCCATTACAATCCTAAATATCTACAGCTAAGAGAAAGAAAAGAAAATGAGAAAAATAAATAAATAAATAAATACACTTTGAAAAATCTTTGAAAATCCAAAAAGATTTTGTTTTATTTTGGGGGAACCTTTGTACTTTTCTAATCAATTTAAATCCCCCTGTGCTTTGATTTTTAGCTTGTATATATGCATGATGTGCATGTTAGGTCTCCATTCTCGGTATGTCATTCTTAGCCCTAACCCTAACCCCAATTGTTCATCATTGATGTGTAATCCAATCCTATTTATATCATCATCATCATCTGAAGGTCTTAGTTTTTCATTATTGGCTCTTCCACTTAACTTTGACACGATTACTTTTGCCTAAAAAAAAAGAAAAAGAAAAAAATGAGAATGAAAATGAAAAAAAGAAGGAAAAAAAATTTGGAATGACAAGTATCCCTTTGAGGCATGCGCTACTGGGTGTTACCCTTTAAGGCAATACTGCTACTGGGAAAGCTTGCTTCCTATGTTGATAAGTCAATAATGTAATTTGTGTCAATCGAGTAGGATTGAATTTGATTTTGGTAAACCTGAGCTCTAAGATGATGATACACTTGCACAGGGATGGATTCCAGGTCTTGATGTGCAGTGAGGTGAAAAATTAGTGCTTTGATGTCATCCATGGGGTAGAGAGTCTTGATGTATACAATTTGTTTATATACAGGCCAATATCTTTGCTACATGGGTGATTTAGTTGATTAGAATGTGTATATGTCTTTTTCCAATTTTGTACATATTAATTTTTAGGAAAAAAAACCAAAAAGATTTTCAAGTTATTATTTATATTTTCTTTTGTAGATTTTGTGAGTATATCTTCTGCAAACCCTCACAAGACTTTCCTCGTCCACTAAGGGTAACCTAGGGGTTTAAAGGGCTTGTTGACATGTTAAGTGCAACCGTGATTTCTACGAAAGTGAGTTAGGATCTTATTTTCTTTTGTTAGGATTTTTAGTTTTGTTTTACTCGAGGACGAGCAAAACTTAGGTGTGGGAGTATTTGTTCAATCTAAAATTATGATATTCTATACCCTTTTATTATCTAATATTTGCTCGAAATAAATTACTAAATTAGAATTTTAATGTTATTTTTCTTATTTTGTAGGAATTTTGAAAATTTGAAAAATAGTCAAGAATTGGATCAAGAAAAGAAGAGAGGAAATGGAAGAGTAAGAGAATTGGCCCAGTGTGCAAGCCCAACGGCCCACAGCCTGCCCCAGTCTCTCTCACCTTCTTATTTCTTTTTCCCTCTCTCTTGGACCAGATCGGTGGCCCAACAGCCAGACCCGGCCTGCTCTTCTCCTTCTCTTTGTTTCCTTTTTTCCCCTCTTTTCTTCCCTTGGGCTGGTCCCTTCTTTCCCTTTTCTCTTTGGTCCTTCACTGCCTCCCCATTTCTCAGCCCACATCTCCCTCCCTCACTTAAACTCCAGCACATGCCAAGCACGTGATTCCCAGCCACCAATCCCCTTCTTCTTCTTCTCGACAGGCCCCTATCCAGAAAATTTGAAGAACAGGGCAAGTAGAATGGGCCCCTTTGTTTCTCATGCCCAATCGTTTCTTCTTCTCTTTCGTCTATCATTATCCAACATTATCACCATCATAAATCGAACGGTTATAAGGAGTGAAGGAGGCAACCGAAGCATAAGGGGAGTCATACGAATCTATAAAATGACCTCGGAAGTAAGGATTAGCATAAAAAGCAAACTCAGCATGAGTTGGGTACATGAAGTTCATTTTAACTTGTTCAAACTCATAAGTATCCCAAGCTAACCTTTTAAAGAAATCCCAAACCTCATCTTGAGATCTAGACAACAATCCTAGCAAACCCTTTGAGTACATGGAGTCAACAATACCCCTAAATTCAGCATTTAGACCCAAAATAATGACCTCATAAATTTCCCATTTCTCAAAAGGTTGATTCAACTGAGCACGATAATCATTAAGTCTAGACAAATAACTCCAGAAAGGTTCATGCTTATATTATGGGAATTTAAACACTGGCAGTCTTTCTTTTTTTTTCTTTTTTTTTGTAATAGAATTTTTCACTTTTTAGAATTTTTAATTTTTTTTAAGATTTTTTTTTTGATTGAAAGAAAAATGACTCGAGGACACTAATTACAAAGTAATAACTAAAACAAAAACAAGAGACTGAAATAATCAAGTTAAGCACACAAAATAAACTAACAAAAATAAAACTATGGGGCCAAAAGAAAAGAAAGACCAAAGAGACAAATCTCAAAGCATGAGCATCTTTTTTTTTCTTTTTTTTTAAACCACAAAACAAAACAAAGGAGTAAATTACACAAACAAAATATGATCAAATCGAAAACTATAAGCACAACCACCAACAAACTAAAAGAAAATTAGAAAATAAATAACACCTAAACAACCCAATTCTAAAATAAAATTAAAACAGAAAATACGACTCCTAAAATCAGAATTAAATATACAGCAAAGTCCATATAGTCACAAGGGACATAACTCTAATTTGTTTCGAATTTTTTTCTATCCCCGAACAGTGTAGAAAAGTGCAAATAGAAAATTACTTCCGAAATTCACAAAAAAATCTAAACAGTCCCAAAAATGCCAGAAAAATTCAGATAGCCTCTAAAAATCATGCTGAATCTAGGAAAAATATCAAAACTAGCAAAATCAAACCAAAACTAAGCCAAAAACAAATTCGAACAGAAGTTGAAAATAATTATAAAAAACCTGCACTGTTTTTTTTTTTGGGGGGGTTTCCTGCACAAACACTAAATGGGTTAGTATTTATTTTTTTTCCGGCAGTAAATAATAACTAGAACTCAATATGAAACAAATCTAAATTGAAAATCAAAACACGGACTAAATTTAACAAATGAAAATAATCTAGACAAATTAATAAAATAAAAACTCAATTGAACTCGAAATACAAAACTTAAACAAAAACGAACTCGACTGAAATGATTCGATCACTGAAACTGTGACTCGACACAACCAAATTTCACAACGCCATCCTCTACAACGGCGCCCAAAACTTGTTGTAATTTTCCACAAGCGTACGGTTTATCGTTGTACGAATTATGGGTGTCGTCCTCAGGGATGGTTGTGAAATTAGATTTCCAAAAATTATAGACTACATTAAAACTAAATGCTAGATTAACTAACTTCAAAGTCAAACTATTAATGCTAGATTAATTCGTGGAATTGTGAATCTAACTTGCAAAGACAAGAAAAGAAAGCAAGAACAAAGCACCAAATTGCAAATAGTTTAGACCCTCCAACACTTATCCGTAACTACTCCTGAACTTAAGTACAGTAGCAGAGGCACATGAAGTAGAGGAAATGGAAGAGGGAAATGAAGCAGTGGAACCAGACTTAAGCAAAGCAAACCAGAACCTTGGGCAATTCGAACCAAAGAAAAGCTCAACAAAACAATACCCCAAATCAAAAATTTAACACAAACGTTTGCAAATTCAATTCTAATAGCCAAATTTGCACTCGAACTCAAGAAAAAACATCATCTAATTCCACTAATTTTTTTTGAGAATTAATAACAAGATTTTAAACTGGAAATCAAACTAGAATTGAAGAAAATTACTTTCTACTCTATGCTACTCTAAGATTGGCTCTGTTTCGTCCATGATTTGAGGCCTCTAAAAATGCCACTCCCATCCGCTTCGGTTGCCTCCTTCACTCCTTGTAACCATTCGATTTATCATGGTGATAATGATGAATAATGATGGAGGAAAGAGAAGAAGAAACGGTTGGGCATGGGAAACGAAGGGGCCTTATTCTACTTGCCCTATTCTTCAAATTTTCTGGACAGGGGCCTATCGAGGAAGAAGAAGAAGGGGATTGGTGGCTGGGAATCACGTGCTTGGCACATGTTAGAGTTTAAGTGAGGGAGGGAGATGTGGGCTGAGAAATGGGGAGGTAGTGAAGGGCCAAAGAGAAGAGGGAAAGAAGGGACCGGCCCAGGGGAAGAAAAGAGGGGAAAAGGGGAAAGAAAGAGAAGGAGAAGAGCAGGCTAGGTCTGGCTGTTGGGCCACCGGTCTGGTCCAAGAGAGAGGGAAAAAGAAATGAGAAGGTGAGAGAGACTGGGGCAGGCTGTGGGCCGTTGGGCTTATACACTGGGGCAGTTCTCTTGCTCTTCCATTTCCTCTCTTCTTTTCTTGATCTAATTCTTGACTATTTTCCAAATTTTCAAAATTCCTACAAAATAAGAAAAATAACAGTAAAATTCTAATTTAGTAATTTATTTCGAGTAAATATTAGATAATAAAAGGGTATAAAATATCATAATTTTGGGTTGAACAGAGGGCCTTAAACTCAAGGAATTAGAAAAAGAAGTGGAATGACCATAGGACATCAAATGAGAGCATAGCCTAGAGCAAACCTATTTTTGGCCCTACTAAGAGTCGTCCACCAACTCCAACAGAACCTTGCAGTAAGTGCGGCCAAACAAACCATACTACAGCAGAGTATTGTGTAGGTACTAACAAATGCATGTAGTGTGGTAGTCCTGATCACTCGATTGTTGCTTGCCCAAGAAGATGAATGGCTATAGAAAAAAGAGTTGCAAGGTCGCTGGCACTGCCATGTCAAGGAGCTCTGCCCAGTAAACCTACAATCGTAGAACAAGCCTACGTGATGAGCAAGAAGGAAGCTACATTTTCTGGTATGGTTGTCAGTATCTCATTTTAAGTTCAAAGTCATTTTGTGTTTTGTTTGATTCGAGTGTTACCCATTCGTTTATATTTGCCCGAACTGTATTGCAATTGAATTTAGAAAAAGATAAAGTGTGGGGCAACTATAGAACTAGTTTACCAAATGGACACGTAATAAAATGTTCCATTCTTTATAAATATGTTCCCATTGTGATTGGCGAGCACGAATTCCCTTAAATTTGGTCCAGTTCGACATGTTAGAATTTGATATAATTTTAGGGATGGATTGGTTGACTACTCATATGGAAAATATAGATTGTAAGGACTTTGAAGTCACTTTAACGGACCAAAAGGGGCGAGAAGTGTGCTTTTATGGTGAAAGAAATAGGGAAGTGTATCCCATAATCTCAATCAGAAGGCAATTAGGCTATTAAGGCAAGGTTGTATAGGGTATTTATGTTATTTCACTGAAATTAAGGACGAGGGGATAAAAGTATAAAATATCCCTGTGGTGTGTGAAGTTCATGATCTCTTTCCTAAAGAGCCACTTGGTTTACCTTCCCCAATAGAGATTGAGCTAATCTCTAATACACAACCTATTTCAAAAGCCCCATATAGGATGGCCCTAATAGAGCTCAACGAATTAAAAACATAACTGGACGAGCTACTGTAGAAAGAGTTTATTAGGCTAAGTGTGTCACCCTAGGGAGCACCAAGTTTAGATGTGAAGAAAAAGGATGGAACTTTAAGGTTAGGTATAGACTACAGGGGGTTAAGAAAATTAGTATTAAGAACAAGTTTCCTTTGCCCCAAATAGATGATATGTTTGATCAATTGCAAGGAGGTAGGGTGTTTCCAAAGATTGACTTGAGGTATGGTTACCAACAGCTTAGAATTAAGTTGGAAGACATTCCCAAAATGGCCTTTAGTACTAGATGTGGTCGTTGTGAGCTTATAATGATGCCTGTTGAACTTACTAGTGTCCCTGCTGCATTCATAGAAGTTATCACTACCAAATATCATGGAATTTTCCACTGTACTTTCCCACTAAAAAATTACAGTAGCAAATTTACCACTGTTTTCCCACTGCGTTATATTGTAGTGGCAAATTTCCCACTAAATTCTCTCTAAGCTCCTACTGTCTAATATATAAATTGTTATTTATATTTTTTTAAGTCTTATTTCCTACTGACTTTTCACTAAATTAATTTTTTAAGATTTCCCACCCCCATATTATTTTAACTACTTTTCTATCTCAATCCCAAAGCCCTACCAGTTCTGAAAGTTAAATTTTAATTTCCCCCCAACTCAAACACCCCCCCAAAAGTCACAGCCAGACCTTTTTTTTTTAAAAAACAAAATGGCCAGACTTTAATTGTCAAAAAAAAGAGGGCCAAAGCTTTGGGGGGAAACAGGAAAGTCACAAGCATAGCTAGAGCCCAAAACTCAAACCCCATCCCTTTCATTTTCGCTCAACTCACTTAAACCCTAACCCTACCAAATTGCAGCCGCTTCCATCGCCCTACCCCTGTGACTGCCGGTTGGTGTTGTATGCGGTTGCTACTTGGTTTCGTGTGGGTGCTGCTGGGTTTTAATTAGTTGGCTCTGCTACTCGGGTCGTTGGTCTTGTTGCTCGGGTCATAGGCTACTCAGTCGTCGGTGCTGTTGCTCGAGTCATCGGCTCTATTATGGTGGTTGGTGGGGTTCTCTGTGGCTATTGGGTGCCCGGCTAGTGCTATGGTTCACGCCTTCACGGGCTCCTCTCAGTAAATCTCTTCTCTTTTTCTCTGACATAGTTTAACTAGTGTAATGTTTGAATATGTATTGTTAATGTTGCTTCAATTTTGTTTAATTATACAAAAGTCATTATACTTTGTTTGAATTTTGAGTGATAATATGGGATTTTGTATGTTTCCACTCCTAAATTGTCCCATGTTTGATGTGAGATTGAGGATGATTAAATAGAAAATTGACTCCAAATAGATGTGTTGTAATTATAGAGTTGGTGGTTTTGATTGCAAGTAGATGTCCCAATTAAGCTATACCATAGGTAAGAGGTGGCTGCTTGCGAAGTATTAGTGGGTAATTGGGAAGTACTAGACACGTATCCATCTAGGTAGGACTTTTTTTTCATCCTAAAATTTGGAGTTATTAGAGTAATATCATCTTTAGTGTGGGCCAATTAGAATTAAATGATGATTAGTATTTATCACTCTTTCGTGTAAAACTTTGGCCCCTAATCAAGCCTATTGACAACCAATTCCCTTTTGCTTGTCATTAAAAAGCTTGAAATGAACCCATTAAAATTTCAATGCCTACTTTTGCTTCAAGTTTTAAAGGTACTCTCGTGGCTTTTCACAATGTGTTGTCAACTTGGATCCCATATATATGCTAAGCTCGCCCATGCTATTCTGACCGAAGGCAAAATAGAAAAGGGGGAAGAAAATATTGAATCAAATGTTTAGACATGTATCCATCTACATTTATTTCTTTGTTCCGTTTATTTCTTTGCTTGAAACATAACCGTGTACATAAGTTTTGAAAAACTACCGCTGTAACATGCAATGTGACGCTTAAGTCTTTGCCCGAAATATAGCCGTTTGTTTCTAAAAATCTTTATCCATAAAACTTGTTTAACATTGGGGTTTTTTTAAAAATTTTATTTGGGAGGCAACGGTGATTATGTTCATAAGGACATGCCTCTTTAGGAGGCAATGCGACATTTACTTCTTTACCCGAAATATAACCTATTTTGCATGACATAGTTTGTTGAAATCATAGTTATCTCTTTTAAGTAAGATTATAACGTTCAATGGTAACATGCTCATCGCTAACAATAGGTTATCTCTTTTAAGTAAGACTTTGAGCTTTAACGGGATACGCTACTTTGAGCTTTAATGGGATAAAGTTCATTCAAACAAAAAAAAGAAAACGAAATAGTTAAAATTTTTCAATGCCTATAAAAAATAGCCATAATTGTTCTCAACTATTGAAAATTATTTTATTTTGCTTAAATAAGGTGCCATATATGCAGGTTGATTGTTATGTTGACGTTATCTTGAGCGATGGAGCTACTCCTAAGGCTAGTGTTCTTTTAGTGAGGCTTCTACAGGTTACTCTCTTCAACTTTGAACATATATTGTGCTTAATTTGTTGCTTTTCTGGTGATGTGTTCTAAGGAATCTTAGGTTCTGTTTGGACCTTGCAAAATTTCGTGGAAAGAAAAAAAATTTGGGAAAGTTACTTTTTTTCTTGCGTTTGGTTTATAGAAAATCACAAAGGGAAAAAAATATAGAGGAAAGTTTTGTGGAAAAATTATTAGAAGCAAGTGATAAAATTTTCTTTATAAAACTGTGAGAAAAGTTTGAGGAAAATTCACAACCTCCTCCAATCTCATATTCATTAGATGATATCAACATGATTCAAGTAGTTGATCAACATTCAAATTTCTCATCCAAATTCGTATATTTTTTCCTCAATCTAAACAAGAGAGAAAGATTGATTTTCTCCCTACTTTTTTTTTTCATATTTTTTTTCCATCAACTTTTCTTTTCACTCAATTTTCTAAAGACCAAACGGAGCCTTAGCGATGCATATTTTAACGTACTTCTAAATATTCATTTGTTCTTCCATGTCGTGTTAAATCTTTGATTTTTATTTCAATTTAGGCACCTATGACTAGTTACATGCTTACAATTATCTTCAAATATTCATTAATTATTATTCCGTTGGCAATATAAGTATCCTAAGGTGAGAAGTAACAAGTTCAAAATTTTTTCACACAAAATGAAACAAGGCAATATTTCCACATAATAAAAACATTTACAGAATGAAGAGAAAGAAAAAGTTACAAGTACATTTATTATTCCTTGTCCTTCTATTTTCTTATTCAAGTCAAATTTAGGTTTGACCTTTGTGATTGTGAGGTGATCTGCATAGAGGCTTCACATATGCATCCATTTGACTAGGCTTTGGCGTTTCTTCTTTTTGTGGCAATTTCTGAGTTCACGGTGTGCATTTTCTTCTCATAAGCTAAATTTGGTTGTCCGTAGTGAGAAGTAGTTTTAATATTTGTTACAAAATGTCAAATTAATTGAAAGGTGGTTTGGCATTTCATGAATATATTTTCGTTGTGATTACAATGTGCGCAAATTGATTTGAGAGGTAGTTGAGCTTAATAAATCGCATGTTGTGGCTTTTGTTAGCATTATTTTGCGGCTTTTATTAGTGTTATTTTGCTTGGATTGATGTATGATAATTAATCTTATCACACAGGGTATAGAAATTCCTACACATCATATACGGATGACTAATAGATTTATCTTGGGTCGTAGAAGGTGTATTCATGAGTTTATTAGAAGGACAGAAGAGTTTAATGCTTTTGCAAGGCTTCAACCAGTGCATTTAAGGGAGGGTAAACATAAGTGTTCCTGCTCTAAGCATATGTCATGGTTTGCACATCCTAATAATGTTATATGATGTATTTTAGAAATACTATTGGTGGGAGGAGCATCATGAAGTAGAGATGAGGCAATGCTTTGAGTTTCATAGTAGTGAGACACTAAAGGATACATTTAAATAAGTTTGAAAGAAACCTGATAAGCATCCACAATGGCTAGATGAAGCTATTTGGAAAGAGCTATAGGCATATTGGAATTTAGATACTTTCAAGAAAAAGAGTGATGCTGCAAAAATGAATCGTGCCTCAATAGCGAGTGTTGGTTCTTCTGTTCATACTAGTGGTTTCATTCTGATTAATATGCATAAGAAGAAGATGTTAATAATCTCCTCTTTACTACTAGTTGAGTGGTTGGTTCATTTGCCTTATTACTAGTTAAGGGAAAGAGTGGCTTATAATATGTTGTTTGCTTATGTTTGCTATGTTTATTGAAAGTAAGACAATATGGGAAATGCCATTCTCACATTTTCCCTATGTTTGCTATGACTATTTTAATTTAGCTCTCTTTATTCCATTTTTCTTTTACGTCTATGTGTTGAAAATTAATAATATTACCTAATCATAGTTCATTATATGTATCAAAAGATTGATGAAGGCAAGACTCTTTCTATGAGCAAGTTATATCTTCGCATACATCAAACCAAATATAGCCAATGGGTGGCTGATAAATCAAAAGCCGCTTATGTAAGTTGCTTCGTATCTTTATATTTAAGCTCATTATACTATTTGTTATGTACAACTAATTTGTAAATGAAACATTTTTTTAGGAGAAGTATGTACAAAAGGACTCTGAGACTTAAGCAACTCAATCAACTCAAGCTACAGTTAATGGTTCCACCCCATCGACCCCAAGTGAACCTTCTTGTGATGAGCAAATGAAAATTTGGATTGATGCAAATAGTTTGACAAAGGGGGTCATCTTTGCGGGTTTGGAGCCAAAGAAGACATTTACACAAACTCTCAAGGCCCATGTTCCATTCAAAATTGTGGTAAGACTAATACAAATACATTTGCTACTTTAGTTGATGAAAACAAAAGGCAAAAGATTGAGTTAGATAGTCAAAAGAAGGTTTTGGATGATGTTCAAGCAAAACTAACTTTGGAGCAAACTAAAAGCAGAAAACAAACCAAGAAGGTTCACAAATATGCCAAGGCAACTCAAGATTTACATGCACAAATGTTTCAATGGTACTCCCTTATGAAGAGCATCCTTTCTAATCTCCCTCCACCTAAACCGGTGCTAGATTCATTGAGTGAGAGCGAGGATGGTAGCGAAGATGATGATGGCAGGGAAGATGAAAATGATGATGATGGTGGTGGTGGTGGTGCGGACGAATGATATTTGGGTTTGAATGGCCTACTTTGTGCACGTGAATGAACCTTATTTTGGTGGTTGGATCAATGTTTGTATATTTTGATACTCATATGCACCTCTAAAAGTTAGAATTTTGTTATTTAGGACTCTATTTAGGTTTATGTGTTATTTGGCACTCATATGATATTTGGTTTGAATGACCTATTTTGTTAATTGGAGCTCTATTTTGTTATGTAAGCAAGCTTAGTACAACTGTGAAGAAACCAGTTGGTTGGTACAGTCGAATGTGATTAATATACCGATGATATTTACCGTATATGTATTTTTGTTTGACAGGTGCATATACGATGTATTGTTTAGTATTACGCTAACAGGTGTATGTACATATGCCTATTGCACAAATTTTTGATCAAACTGTTGTTGATTTTTTCTCACTATTTTCCTACTATAAATCTAATCATGAAATTTTCCCACTAATTTTCCCCAGTTTTGACTGTAGTGAGAAATATTTCACTATCACTAATCCGGTGAGAAATTTCCCACTACATTATTACAATGGGAAATTTCCCACCGAATTGATGGTAGTGGGAAATTTCTCACTGTATCAATTGTAGTAGGAAATTTTCCTACTGAAGTACACTTCGTGGGAAAGTTCCTATGCAGAGTCGCAGTAGGCGAATAGTGGGAAATTTTTCCACTATATATGCAGCCAGTGAGAAACAACTTTTTCCTATCTCACTTTTTCCTATCGGCATTTGTAGTGGGAAAACAGTGGGAAATGGTCATTTCCCACTGAATATTTCTTATTTCCCACTGAATTTAGCATGGGAAAATCTTGATTTTTGGCAGTGTATGAATGTGGTTTTCAGAACTTATTTGGACAAATTTCTTGTGGTATTTATAGGTGACATTCTAATACACTTTAAGGATAAGGAGGATCATGTCAATCATTTGAGGACGGTGCTACAAATCTTGAGGGAACACCAACTATATGTTAAATTGAACAAGTATGAGTTCTGGTTGATTGAAGTAATTTTTTTGGGGCATGTAGTTTCCAAAGAAGGGAGTAAAGTTGATCCTCAGAAGAAAAAAATGGTTACTGAATGGCGCAAGCCTACTAATGTTATATAAGTAAGGAATTTTCTGGGCTTTACTAGACACTCTAGGAGGTTTGTGAAGGGTTTTTTCAAAAATAATGTCCCCACTGACCAAACTACTGAAGGAAACTATTAAATTTAAATGGACGGACTAGTGTGAAGATGTCATTCACGAATTAAAGAGGCGCTTGACCAAAACTCCTTTTCTTACTTTACCCATAAAGAATAAACTATTTACCGTGATACCTCTAAGAATAGGCTAGATTGTGTGCTGATGCGAAATGATAAGATAATCACCTATTCCTCCAGGCAACTCAAACCATACGAAAAGAACTACCTAACCCATGATCTAAAGTTAGCTACAGTGGTATTTGCATTAAAAATATAAAGGCACTACTTATACATAGTGCCGTGCAAGATTGACACGATCATCAGAGCCTAAAGTATATCTTTTGTCAAAAAAAGATCAACCTAAGGCAACAACGATGGTTGAAGTTACTTAATGATCATATCTGCAAATTCAATATCATCCCAAGAAGTTGAATGTTATAGCAAATGCATTAAGTAGGAAGGCCCAACATAGTTTAAACATGATGATAAGTACCCAACCTGACATCTTAAGATACCTCAAGAATATGGGTATTGAACTTGTGCTATGAGGGTTAACAGATGGGTTGTTGTCAGCTTTAGAGGTGCAACCTTCTACAGTAGAAGAGATTAAGTCAAGCCAAAAAGATGATGCTAAGTTGGAGAGGCTTAGATAGAATGTCACATAGAGGGAATCACTTGGCTTCATGATACATGAAGATAGAACCTTGAGGTTTCAAAATCAACTGTGTGCCTAATAAAGAGGAACTGAAAAGAAAGGTCCTAAAAGAAGACCATAATATTTGTTACTCAGTGCATCTAGGAGGAACAAATATATAGGGATTTGAGGCAATGCATCTGGTGGGATAACATGAAGAAATAAATTGCAAAAGGCGTAGATAGTGCCTAACTTGTTAAAGGAGCATCCAATAGGTGAATTGAGGCCATTGGAGATTCTCACCTGGAAGTGGGATTCAATTTTAATGGATTCTATTATATGATTGACCCTTTTAGTTTTGAAAAATAGTACTATTTCGGCCAATGTTGACAGATTCACCAAATTTGCCCATTTCGTATCAATCCATAATACTAGGGTTATAGAGAGACTGGCACCCTTGTATGCCAAAGAAATAGTCGAATTAGATGGCATACCAAAGGACATAGTATCTGATAGACACCAAAGATTTGAAGCTCAATTTTGACGAGTAGTACAAAAGGCTTTTGGAACTAAGCTAAATTTCAGTGGTTCATATCACCCCAAGACCGAGGACATACTAAAAATTTGAATTAGATCTTAGAAGATATGCTGAGAGCATGGTGGGCATTCAGGGAAAATGGGAGACTACTTACCCTTGGTGGATTTTTTTTTTTCAATAACAGTTATCAATCCACCATTAAAATGGCTCCTTTGAGGCAATATATAGGAGGAAGTGCAAAACACCCCTATGTTAGAGTCTGAGTTGATTCAAGAAACCACTAAGAAAATAAGAAAAATTCAAGAACATGCTAAAGCGTTCCAGAGCTGACAAAAAAGTTATTCTCATAAAAGGAGGAGACCATTAGAATTTCAAGTGGGAGATAAAGTATTCTTGATTCACTATCAGGACTAAATTGAGCCTTAGATATATTGGGTCATACAAAATTATTGAGAAGCTAAACCCTGTGGCTTATAGATTGAATTTACTAATAGAACTTGAGTATGTGCTCAATATTTTCCACATTTCACAACTTAGAAGGTGTATTCCATATCCAAACCACATCATTGTAATAGAGCCTGCAGAGGTCGCTAAGAATCTGGTCTACGAAGAGTGTTGTTGCAAATATTAAATTATAGAGTTAAGCAACTCTAGAATAAAAACATTTCTCCAGCAAAGGTTTTGTGGACAAATCATGCCTCATCTAAAGCCACATAGGAGACGTAAGAAGACAACAGAAATAAATACCTGTACTCGTTTGAGATGAATCCGAGGTTTCTTTCAAATTTACAAGTTTCGAGGACGAAACTTATTTGAAGGGGAGAAGGATGTAAAAGCCCAAACCTAAAATCATGCAAATTTTCCTTAATTAAAATTTTAATTAAGTAGGCCTTGCATTTGAATTTGGAGCTCTCTCTCTCCCCCCCTCTCTCTCTCTCTCTCTCTCTCGCGCGCAAAAACACACACGTACATATATATACCTATACAACTATCCATCAATCTGTCCATCTATCTATCGAACTATCCATCTATCTACCTATCTATCTATCTATCTATCTATCTATCTATATATATATATATATAGATATATATATATATATATATATATATACACACACACATAGATATATATATAATATATATATAATATATATATATATATATATATATATATATATATATATTATATATATATATATAGATATAATATATATATATATATAGTATATAGATAGATAGATAGATAGATAGATAGATAGATAGGTAGATAGATGGATAGATAGATAGATAGATGGACAGATTGATGGATAGTTGTATAGGTATATATATACATATATATACATATACATATATACATATATATGCATGCGTGTGCGCGTGTGCTCGTGAGTGGCTATATATACATAAATACATATACATATATATATATATATCGGCGCATGTATACATGTATATATACATATATACATATATACAAATATATATATATATATATATATATATATATATATATAT
>JAKOGI010000947.1:0-135000 GCA_029747015.1 Carnegiea gigantea
ATATATATATATATATATATATATATATGTATGTTTGTATATTTATGTATAGACACACACACATGATATGCCTGCGCGCACACACACACAAATACACACACCCGCACATGTATACACGTATGCATGCATGCATGCATACATAATAAAGCAAATTTTCTACCTAAAGTTCCTCAACTCCGTTTCTGTGGTACCGTGGGTAGTCCACATACGCCTTTTAAATTTATGGTTAATAAGAACTAGTCCCTCCATAATTTTCAAATTCGAGGGTAAGGCTTCTGTATCAGGCCCTTCGCACTCCTCCTGGTGGCAGCATGCTTGGGGCTTTTGATAGTAATTTGGATATGGATTTGGATATATACATATACATATACATTTGCATACATATATATATATATATATATATATATATATATATATATATATATATATATATAAGTATATACATATATATATATATGTATATGCATGTATATGCATATGTACATATGTACACATGATAAGTGCTTAAATTGTGTATCATTTTAGGGTCATATTGATACATTTTTAGGGGAATAATATACTCAATTGTTCGATTTATGCCCTTATTTTTACTATTACGCTTGGTTTCGCTTGTTTTGATATTGTTGGAGATTTTCACTTTGTGTGCCAAGTTACGTGAATAGAATGAAGATTTTGAAGCTTGTGGATCAAAGAAAATAGCAAAGAGGCCCAAAGACACCTAATACAGTCTAACTATGTCTAGAGCCACAGTCTAGGAAGATCCAGAAGAAGCTACAAGTGAATCATCGTGAGAACGGGCCTGCCAGAGGCCACCACGGTTAGACTGCGGTGGGGCCACGATTGTGGTGGACCCTATTTCCCCGTCTTCGCTAGTTTTTTTTATGGCTTTTCATTTTCCACATGTTTTGTACGTTAGGATCTGTAGGACCCGCATTCTTTATCTGTACGTTACGCTGGCTGTCTTGCCTTTTGACGTTATAAATTCATATTTTAATTAACTATATGAGTTAAATTATTACTGATGTGCTTTTGTGAACAGTAATTTTATTAAAAAGAATATTTTGTCGCCATTTATGTTATTATTGTTATCGTTAATTATTTAGGAAATCTTTGAGCTGATGTGAACTCATACCTTCAAAATCCTTATTCTAGTTATTTAGTCCTTGGCCCAAATTTAGTTATGACGTCGCTTTTAGAACGTTTCAAGCCAAACCTAGACTGAGCGTTAATGAATTTGGGATTGGGACATTAGTTATTGTAGTAGATGAACACAAAAAAAACGGGGACTAAAAAGGGGGCAAAAGCCTCTTTCTTCTTTAAGGCCACGACAGAGAGAGGAGGGGGCTCCCCTGCTACCCCCAAACCTATGAACCACCAACCAAAAAGGGAGGAAGAGGGAGAGAGGGGGGCGACGGTGCGCCACCAGCGCTTGATCAGCCGCCGCCGCACCTTGCCGGCCGCTCCATGCCGCAGTCGCCATGACTGAAAGAGAGAGAGGGAGAGAGAGGGGGAGAGAGAGAGATTGGACGAAAGCGGTGAGAAACCACCATGCTGGTGGTCGGTTTGAGCGGCAATTTGAGGGAGTAAACACATGCCCGGGCTCATCCATGCAACCTACTGTTTAGCCACTCTGGATTCCCTATGAATTGGGGGTGAATTCGCAGCCCAGACATCAACCACGACTTCAAATCAGTGAGCCAATTTCAGTCGAATTAGGGCCTGTTTTACATGGGATTGGGCGTGGTTGCAGCAAGGGTCAGACGGTTTTGGGGTCTGTCCATACAGTCAGTGAGCATAGGTCGAGGAATTGAGGTTTTCCAGCACCGACATTGAGCCCAAAAAGCGCTTAGAATGGGTCCTAAGCATGGATTTGAGGTGGGTGTTCCTCACCCCCTAAATATTAGCAATTTTAAAAATGTTTTAGCCCTCAAGTTGTGATGCACGTTAGTTTAGGATTAGTTAGATTAATTGAGATTATGCATGTTCTATTTCAGTTGAATGTAGTTTAAATCGATGTATGTTAAGTTTAACTAATTCATGCCTAAAAGTGACTTCAAAATGACCTAAAAATGCTTTGAATCGATATATATTACTTTAGTTAATTAATATTTGAAAATGACTTAAAATCGATATGTGTTAGTTTAGTTAATCCATGCTTACAAGTGGCTTTGAAATAACCTAAGAATGTTTTGAATCGATGCCCGTTAAGTTAACTAATTCATGCTTGGAAACAACTTCGAAATGAACTAAAATGCCGATATTCGATGTATGCTAATTAGGTTAGTTCGTATTTAAAAGTAGCCTTCAAACGGCCTCAGCACGCTTCAAATCGATGCAAGTTAAGTAAGTTAACTCATGTTTAATAGTAATCTTTGAAATGAACTAACAACCTCAGTTAGTTAAAACAGATATGTAAGCCTTAATGCGACTAAACTATGCTTTAAAAATAGCATGAATTGGGCATGCTTATTGCTTTGAGTTAATGCAATGTAAATATGTAGATATATGCTTATATATGCTGCATCGAGCCGCTGGATGGTTGCTGCTCGCTCGGTAAGTTTATACGTAGTTATTTTATTTGACTTTTATGATAATATACTATGGTTATGGAATTGAAAACCGAGTTGGTAGTCAGATGGCTTGAGGATGAACTAATGAGAGTTTTGAGGTTCGTTTTGGTCGGTGTTGTGTGAGGAGGGAGCCTGGGTTGTGATTGACCGCAATCGTGTGGATCGCGAGGCTATGTGTGGCTTATTCTGCTGAGTTGATTATGAAGTGTTTGAATGTGTTACGTGCAAAGTCCCATCCCTTTTATGTCATTAAGATTCCTTTTGCGAGTGAGGGCGAGTTTGAAAAAGAAGGTTTCCATGGTTGTTACTAATAGTAGCCATAACTATTAGCGATCGATGCCCTATTTTATAACTATAGAAATACAGTTTTTGGAGTGAACTCGCTATAACAGGAGAATCCATAAGGAGTTCAAATAAAAAGAGTGTGCGTTGTATGAAAAAGGATTTCGCTGTGAGAGCCAGCATATTTATTAGCTGTTATGGCCATGCGCTTTAAATTGGCTAAGATATCGTGCTTAGGGACAATAAGATGGGAGTGAACTCGCTTGAACGGGGGATCCCATGAAAGTGGACCTGCTTGCATAGGGGAATCCCTAGCCTAGAGAGTGGGCCCCTTAATAGGAAGCCTTAGAGACCCTGACGAGGGTTAAGGTCCACTTTAGTTGCCATCCCGAGAGTAAGAGTTTAGCGTGAGCGATAGTCTCACTAGGGGTTGAGAATAGATCTCACCCAACCAACACATTCTGATGATCTTATGCCCATGGTATTTTCATAATAAGTAGGAAAAGCAATCGGCATTTCATCAGTTTAAGTATTTCAGAAAGAAAGAAAGTTTTTAAGGGCCATTAAGAGGCCAGTTCGAATGAGATTCGAACAGTTTTTAAGGGTCATTAGAGGACCATTATGAAAGAGATTTCTTTTAAAGAATATGAGCCTCAAAAGGCCTTAAGAGGTTAAGTAAAGTGTTTTCAGAAAAAGAAAGAAAGATTGTTGTGCATGTCTTGTGATTAAGATTCTAAGTAGCATATAAATGAAATTCTAAGTAAAGCATGGCCACATCCTTGTAATGCATTGAGCATGTTTAAATGTGCATCTTTGTGAAAGAAAGTTCCTTACATAATCTCTACTCCATGTGTTTAAACATCTCACATAAGTGAATTGGATAGACAAGGCATAAATCACGTAATATACCGCATAGCCTATACTTGGGAATTAACGAAATTCTCTGTCATCCAGAAAGAAGAAACGAAGATCTCTGTGCATATCCTATGCTTACTTTATGAACAAGTGTTTGAATGAAATCACAAGTATGGCATGGCTATATCCCTGCAATGAATCATACATTTAAGCTTGAATGTGTATAACCTATGAAGGAAGATCCAGTGCATAGTTCCTGTTGCCCGTTTATGTGCTTGAGTGCTTGGTTTTAAAAGAGGTTGGGTTATTTAGGGACCTAGAAATGAGTTTAAGTAGCTAGAATGAAGTTTATGTGTAATAATCCATCCTTGTGGACTATGATTGCCTAATGCAATAGTAATACATAAGCACATGATATGTGGCTATTAGTGGTATTATTCCCTGCAACGGTTTTGGTTTTAAGGAGTTAAGGAATACTCACTGAGCGTGTAATTGCTCATCCCATTACTCTTTTCCCATTTTCTCCAGGTTTGCATTATGATAAGTAGAAGCCAAGTCACTTATACCAAGATGGAGTTTATCCTTCCTTATGAGGGGTCTTGTGTGCCCATCTGAAGGGGGTCTTACATGTTTAACGAAGTCATGTAATGCATTCTTAGAATTATAAATGTTTATAAATAAGTATTATAGTTTATGTAGTGCATTCAGTTTAGGAATCGCTCTGTATGGCTATGTGAGCCAACCATCTAATTTGTTAGTTGCTTTTTAGCTGAAATCAGTTACATTTTGGGATGTAAACCCCAACACTCTAGTTGCGTGAACCGTTGAATTGTATCTGTCACTTCTTCGGTATTAATGAACTATATTGTTTGATGTACTCCAAGCGAGTTGTTCGTTAAGTTAGGAACCCCAGCGTGTAGCTGTTGAGGTTATTTTAGAATGTTTAACGCTTCCGTTGAATGCAGGGGTTTATTATAAGGCTTCTGAGCGCGTTGCTCATTGAGCTATGAACTCCGGCGTATAGGTGTTGAGCTTATTTTAGAATATTCTATGCTTCTGTTGAATATAGGGGTTTATTGTAAGGTTTTTAGTTTGAAAATGGTTAGTTTTTAGGAAAAACTCTGTCCGTTTCACTCCAGAAGTTAAGTAGAAAGTAAGGAAACATAATACTCCTAGCCCCAGGGGCTAGGGGTGTTGCAAGATCCTTGATTTCTGCAAATAGAAATGGTGTTTGATGTCTTCCTTGGCATCCATAATCCTTGCCATTCTACCAAATCCACTATCTAGATTAGGATTGTAGTTTAGATTAGATAGAGGGAGAGAAAGAGAGTCGAAGTGAAATCTTACAAGGATTCCGCACCAGATTTGCAATTAACAGATTTAAGCGCGATTCTTAGCAAAGCAATTCTTCTCTCTTCCTTTCTTTTCTCCCCTTGTTTTAGATTTCATGTTTTACAATTTTGATTTAGATTAGTAGTTTTGATCTTAGATTTATGCAAATTCTAGTTTATTTCCCAAGCTTGCATTGTTAACTTCGGGGCCTTTGAATTTGTTGGATTGTTTTATCGAATCGCAGAAGCTTATTGCCTTACGAGAAACTTGATTAATTTATTGCATGTTGTGGGTATGGGGTGATGAACTAAAAGGTTAAATCTAATACCGTAATCCTAGAATTTGGCTTGATTGTGTGGAGTCTTGAGAAAGTCCCATCGATTGAGAAACGATTGATTTGATAATTACATGCTTAATGGACCTAAATACATCGAGAGCCCTTAAGAAATAGTAATTTGTTAGATTTAGATATTTCACTTAACCTTGAAAGACGCTTGTGAAACTTCGACTATCAATTTTAAAATAACCATTAAGGGAAAAAGTGCCACTTTGATATTTTGGATTGGGAAAATTGCTTGATTTATTTAATTGCTTGATTTTTATCCATCACATTAAGTAGTTTATTATTGACATTTCAGTCTTAAACTTGGGTTCGCTTAGCCTATCTTGAGCGATTATAACTAGATAGATCAACCTAGTCTCTGTGGAAATTGCTACAACGCCACGGTACACTTGCGGCCTTATCAAGTTTTTGGCGCCGTTGTCGGGGACTAGTGTCGAATATTGGGTTTTTCTTGAGAGGTTTGAATAAGCTGTTCTTTGGGGAAAAAAATGAAAAAAAAAAATTTCAAAAAAATAAAAATTTTGAGAAACAACAACGGCAATTTTTCATTTCCCCTAATTCGAGCATAAATTATTTGAAGGTATTTTAAACATTTAAATGTTTTTCTTGCTCAATATGGTTATTGTGTGGTTAAATGGGAAATATAGGACATTGTTGATGAGTGTGTAACACCCCTAGCCCCTAGGGCTAGAAGCATTACGTTTTCTTAACTTCTTACTTAAATTCTGGGGTGAAAAGGACAGAGTTTTCTCTAAAAACTGACCGTTTCTAGGCTAAACGCCTTAAAATAATCCCGGGTAAATCAATGGAAGCGTAAAACATTTAAAAGAAACTCAACGACTACATGCCAGAGTTCATAACTCAACGAGCCACCCGCTCGGAGTACACTACACAGAATAGTTCATTAATAAAGAGGAAATGAAAGATACAACTCAACGGTTCACACAACCGGAGTATTGGGGTTTACATCCCAAATCATAACTAACTTTGACCAAGAAGACATCTAACTAATCAGATGGTTGGCTCGTACAGCCATATAGAGCGACCTTTATACCATATACAATACATGAACTAGAATGCTTGGTTTACATGCGTTTAGAAACTAAGAATACATTACATGACTTCATTAAAGACGTAAGTAGGTACACATGACACCCTGCAAGTGAGAATAGACTCCATCTTGACATAGTTGACCCAACTTCTTCCTATCATAAGAAAACCTGGGGAAAAAAGGGAAAGACTAGTGGGATGAGCAACCACACGCTCAGTGAGTGTGCCCTAACCCCCTTAAAACCAAAACCGTTGTAGGCAATAGTATCTTTAATAGTCACATATCACATATTCATACTTTACTATCATATTAGGCATTCATAAAATCCTTATAGAAGGATCACTAAACATAAACTTTCTTTTAACCACTCAAACATATTTCTAGGTTCCTTAATGACTAAGTTCCTTTACTAACAAGCAGTTAAGCACGTAAGCAAGCATCGAGGGTTAAGCATCAGGATCTTTCTTCTTATAACATAACTTCTCAGCATTCCATTTAAACTATATATGAACCATCATTCACGTGATGTGCACATAAGGTTATCTCTTTTCATAATCATGCTTTTTTTGGCATTTCAATCATATGATATACATAAGGCACACATAAATACGTATCAAGCATTTATGCATTATCCATCATCATATTACGCTATATGACACCCTCGTCGGCTATTCACATATCAAACGTTCATTCTTTTGGGAAAGATGCCTTCATTCATGGAACTTTTAACATGCTATAACTTTCTTTCTCAACTCATGCACTTTGAATCAGACAGGTTTGATATGGACAATGATGAGAGCACATGATATTAGAATTCATATTTAACCATGCTTAAGAATCATTGCATAAAGCATTCATTGAAAACTTTCATTCTTTCATTGAAAACTTTCTTTCATTGAAGACATTTTTCCTCAACCTCTTGAGGCTCTTGTTCTCTTAAAAGAGAATTCATTTCGTATTGGTCGTACAACGACCCTTATCAGCTTTTCATACTTCATTTCATATGGCCTCTTAGGGCCTGTAAAAACTTGCTTATCTTTCAGAACACTTGAAATGGCAAGATGCCAACTGCTTTTCTTCGCTTATTAGGAAAATACATCTGGCATAAGATCATTACAGGGTGCTGATTGGGTGAGATCTATTGTCAAACCCAATAGTGAGACCTAACGCTCACACTAAGCTCTTATTCCCGGGACGGCTACATAACATATCAGACCATTACATTACCCTCGTCAGAGTTTTCTAGGGTTTTCTAGTACCAAGACTTATCCCCTTGGCGAACATCATTCATGTCATATCATATTATCCGCAGCACATTATCTTAGCCAATTTAAATCATATGGGCCATAACGGCTAATAACTTTGTTGTTTCTTCTGGTAAAATCACTTATCATACAACTCACACCTTTATAAAAACGTTTTAGGGATTCTCCCGTTTAAGCAGGTTCACTCCTAAATAATGTTTGTGTAGCTGAAATAGGCCATTGCTTGCTATTAGTCATGGCTATTAGTAGTTTGAAAACATAAGAAACGTCCTTTGTCAAAACATCACTCTCACATACATATTGCATTTTAGACGTGTAAAGGGAAGGGATTTACACGTATCACATTCAAGCACTTCATAAACATTTCAACACAATGAGCCCCACATGGCCTCGCAATCCACCCGATTGCGGTTAATTCACAACCCAAACTCCCCTCTCGCTAGCACCGTACCATAAGGACCTCAAACCACTCATAGTTCTTCCTCAAACCATCCAACTACCATCTCGGTTTTGCAATTCATTAATCATAACATATTATCGTGCTAGCTTATAAGGAGATAGGATTTAGGCACTTATCTGGGTAAGCATCACCATTCAGCGGTGCGTTACAGTATGCATACGTACATATATATACAATCACATCCATATATACATATATATATATGTATATATATATATATATGTATATATATATATATATGTATGTATATATATCTATATATATATTATATATATGTATATATATATATATATATGTATGTGTATATATATATATATATGATATATTATGTATGATATATTATTATATATGTGTTATATATATATATATATATATATATATATATATATACTATATATATATATATATATGTATATATATATATATATATGTATATATATATATGTATATATATACATACATACACACATACATAGACATAATCATACGCCATTAACTTGAAAAGAACATTTAGCGAACCGAATCGAACTAACTAAGCATGAAACACGATTACATCGATGTATTGCAATTAAGGGCAAACAGGCTCGTTTCGTTATTCAAGAATTGTTTCAAAGGCTACTTCGTTAGCACATTTTAACCAAACAATCAAGTATCGATTCGAAGTTACATTTAAGCCTATTAGGTTATTTAAGCATATCACGTTTCACGGCGTTCATCTATCACACCATGGTCACTAAGTAGGCCTATTTATGCCATTCAAGCTTAGCATGAATCGAAGTGCTCATTTATCGCATCAAGATTACAAAACAAGCCTACTTATACCATTCAAGCTTAACATGAGTCAAGTCTCTTTTTAAACATAAAACGACTCACTATTTAGGCTAATTTGGTCATTTAAACATTATACGATTTAAGAGTTTACATCCATGATTCAAGTCACTTTGCAGTAACTATTTAAGCCTAATTTGGTCATTTAAGCATAAAACGATTCAAGCATTTACATTCATAATTCAAGTCACTTCGTAGTCACTATTTAAGCCTGATTTGGTCATTTAAACATAAAACGATTCAAGCATTTACATTCCTGATTCAAGTCACTTTCAAGCAGTGATTTTATGCATAATCCGATTCGAACCATAGCGACAGCCTATAAACAAATTCTGTGCATGTTCTAAGCTGGAATTAAAAGCTGATTGAGACATGCATAACGGATGGCAGCAAGCAAAGGTATGGGTGTACAATCTGGTTGTGCATAAACGGTTATGAAATCATCAGGCAACACATTTTCATTCAATTCTTAACATTTCTAACGAATTTAGCTAACCCTAATCTGACATGCAACATCAATCTGATGAAGACGTTTTTAAAAATAATAATAGTTTCTGAGGGGAGAAACACCCCCTGGACTCCAAGCTAAAGGCTCGAATCCAGGGCTGCTAGCTCGACTCTAGGGCTCGAACGACTCCCATTTCCTCGGTTCTTGCTCACCCACACGCGAACAAACCCCCAAACCGTGCCCAATTCATGCAAATCGAACCTAATTTCAACCCTGGCCTAATTTCTACCTTCTTACGTCGCTGCTGCTGTGGGTCTCCTCTTCGCCGGCTGCCATGGTGTCGCCACCATGGTGGCCGTCGTAGACTCTAATGGTGGCAGTGGCGTGGTGGTGTTAGTGGTTTCTGGTGCCCAGGGTTTGGTTCTCGCATCTTGCCCCATCCCTCTCTTTGCTCTCGACGATTGGGCGTAGGACGGCAGGCGGGACCGATGGTCGCCGATCGGCGCCGGCAAGGCAGCGACGCACCCCGACCCCTTCCCTCTCTATCTCTCTCTCTCTCTCTCCCGGTGTGGGGTGTCGGGGCTGGGGCTTTGAGAACCCCCCTGCTCGCGTGTGTGTGCTGATGGAGTAAGGGGCTTCGGCCACTTATGTCCCCTTTTCCTCTTTTTTTGGTTTCATTTGGGTTTAAAAGCTCAGTCAACTAAAATAGCCAGTCCTAATTTCGTACCTCTTATTCTAAACTCAATCATTAATACAATCGCTCATCGGTTATTCGTTCCCAAATACGTCAAGGTCCGATTTTAATAAATTTCAAAACTAATTCTAATGTTAACAACCTAATCTCATTCGGGAAACGACTAAATAAATCGAATAACGACTAAATTAAACTATTGATTTAATCTAAAGGCACAAATAGCACGAATTAACTTTAAAATCAATAATAACAATAGCGATTCTTTTTAATAAAATTATCGTTCATATAAGCACATCTGACAATAATTAACTCTTAAAGTTAATAAAAATACGGATTCATAACATAAAAAGGTAATACAATTAGCTTAACGGAAAGCAAAGAATGCGGGTCTTATATTCTTCCCCCCTTAAAAGAATTTCGTCCTCGAAATTCTAAATCTAAGTTCGATCTTTCCTGGAATGCACGCACTCAACTAAGATCTACGCGGTAGGTTTTCCAAAGGTTTCATTTTGCAGACACTACTTCTTTTAAATCGAAAGAAAATGGCTTATGGTATCCAGTCTCCTCCTCGCCAATCCTCTTCAAGCGTCTACTCACTCTATTTAGGCGCCGAGGGCAAATCGCATTGAAGAAGGGCAAATGAGTTGACGTGGAAAACCATATCGAATTTGTTTTGAAAATGAAATATAGATTTTCGATAATCTAGACTTAGTTCGCATTTTGAAAATGAAATATAGATTTTCGATAATCTAGACTTAGCTCGCATGGCAAGCAACAACTCTATGCATATGCACCCATAAGTGGGCATTTACAGGTATGGCAACTGGGGCAATGACATCTTAAGGTCATATACTTAGTAGTCTCATTCTAAAACATGAATTTAAGTCACTTTTGGGATCACAATGATTAACATGGGGACTCCTATAACACATTTAGAATAGCAAAAATGTGACATAGCACCACATAATATCATTTGAGCGTAATAGCATGACATAACATTGCTTAGGATCAGTAATTTAGTATTCTCAAGTCTAGGATTCCCAAGCAACATGAAGACATCTGATACGCATATAGTAAGCAATTATAAAACAGAAGCATATGTGACCGACATTTCTATGTTTTTAAATCAATTTCGAACAACTTTTAAATATTTCATTCATGGAAACTTAGAGAGGGCATGCTAAAGTCATATGAAGATAGTTAACTTAGCCAAGTAAACCCCAAGGTATGTACTTACTAAGCCAATCATTCATAAGACACTTGAATAACCGTGCATAATGGACGTGAGTGTCAATATATATGATGACATGACCCAGAGTGCTCTACTATGCTACTTTCTTACACATGAGATACATTTTTTTATAGACGTGATTCATTTAAATGTAGCTCCATTGCCATCTAATCATGCATTACACACATTGAGTTCAACCAGTCCAATTATAACACGAGAAAATAGCATCGATGGACTGTACATAACGATTCAAAAATCATGTCGTACAACTAACTGCATAAATTCAAATCGTTCTAACTAATACAGTTACATGTTTAATCAAATTCAAGCCAAGCAATTACAAAACCTCACTTTGTTGGCATTGATCACAAACACATCGATGGCCTTATAGGTACGCGTTAAGTTTTTATGAGGTACATCTATCTTGCAGTTAATCACAGGAGTCCTACTGCTTATGTCACTCACCTTGGTAGGGATTGTTTACTACGTATAATTGCAAAGTCTGCCAAGTTCTTTCTCCCTTATGCTTTCTAGGTATATCCGGGTTTGTTCGAGGCAAAACATTGTCACCCCATTCACGAATAACAATCCATATAATAATTAAAAAAAAAGAATAAGTGAGGCATGGTTTAGGCAGTAATGGCAAAGAAGGTAAACAGTAGGTACACTACGCAATGTTTAACGAGGTCCTACAATTAGCGTTTAGTTTTTCAAGCATGCATACGAAAATATTTCCTAATTTCACTCAGGCAATTCAAAATTTACAACAGCAAGGTACCATTTAGTAGGATTATCAATCGTAGTAACTAATTTCCAAGCATTCCTTTCTTAGCTCACTACGAAGGATTCTATCGACGTACACATCTTAGCACATACACATTTACAAGCAACATTTGATGAACATAAGGGCACGTATTTGTGAATTTAAACTACCTCATCATCACTAACGGAAAGTTAATCCTTTGATGTAAGATAAACTTGGCTTGACTCTAACTCACTAATCGGAAGACTTTAACCTGCAAGATCCTTAGGTTTTCAAAAGGAAATAGTTTAACTGCTTCTACCTCTTTCTCTACCAACTTTTGGGTACGTCTGCTCACTCCATTAGGGGGCCTAAGGAGCAAATCGTACTTTAGGGGCAAAGATGGGCTTTAGAGTTAAGGCTTTCCAATCATTCAATTTCAAATCGTTAAGGTGTATAAGCAAACAAGCAAACAACCTTCGATTGAATTAACACTTAACTCATTCATGAGAATACAAGTTATTCGGCTTATGCCCTCAACAATTCATTCGTTAACTCGATTAGCTAGCTCACTTGAGCCGCACCTAGCAAGCTAAATACGCCAACATTCACATTGAATGCACATTTGTAGACCTAGCAGGCATATATCACATCATTATGAACGTGTTCCTGTCGGACTGCATGAATGCACAACTCACGTCGCGGCCTATGGTCACAGGGCCATGCTCTGATTGCATCAATGCAACACCCTAGCCCCTAGGGCCGGAAGCGTTATGTTTTCTTAAATTCAAACTTAAATTCTGGGGTGAAACGGGTAGAGTTTCCCCTAAAAACTGACCGTTTCCTGGATAAACGCCTTACAATAAGCCCCTGTAAATCAACGGAAGCATAAAACATTCAAGAGAAACTTAACGGCTACATGCCGGAGTTCATAACTCAATTAGCCACCCGCTCGGAGTACACTAAACAGAATAGTTCATTAATAAAGAGGAAATGAAAGATATAACTCAACGGTTCACACAACCAGAGTATTGGGATTTACATCCCAAATCACAACTAACTTTGACTAAGAAGACATCTAACTAATTAGATGGTTGGCTCGTACGGCCATACAGAGCGACCTTTATACCATATACAATACATGAACTAGAATGCTTGGTTTACATGCGTTTAGAAACTGAGAATACATTACATGACTTCATTAAAGACATAAGTAGGCACACATGACACCCTCCAAGCGAGAATAGACTCCATCTTGACATAGTTGACCCAACTTCTTCCTGTCACAAGAAAACCTGGGGAAAAAGGGGAAAGGGTAGTGGGATGAGTAACCACATGCTCAGTGAGTGTCCCCCAACCCCCTTAAAACCAAAACCATTGCAGGCAATTGTTTCTTTAATAGTCACATATCATATATTCATACTTTACTATCATACTAGGCATTCGTAAAATCCTTACGGAAGGATCACTAAACATAAACTTCATGTTAACCACTCAAACATATTTCTAGGTTCCTTAATGACAAAGTTTCTTTACGAACAAGCAATTGAGCACGTACGCAAGCATCGAGGGCTAAGCATAAGGATCTTCCTTTTCATAACATAACTTCTCAGCATTCTATTTAAACTATATATGAACCATCATTCACATGATATGCACATAAGGTTATCTCTTTTCATAATCATGCTTTTTTTGGCATTTCAATCATATGATATACATAAGGCACACATAAACACGTATCAAGCATTTATGTGTTATCAATCATCATATTACGCTATATGACACCCTCGTCGGCTATTCACATATCAAACGTTCATTCTTTTGGAAAAGATGCCTTCATTCATGGAACTTTTAACATGGTATAACTTTCTCTCTCAATTCATGCACTTTGAATCAGACAGGCTTGATATGTACAAGGATGAGGCCACATGATATTAGAATTCACGTTCAACCATGCTCAAGAATCATTTCATAAAGCATTCATTGAAAACTTTCTTTCTTTCATTAAAAACTTTCTCTCTTTGAAGACATTTTTCCTCAACCTCTTGAGGCTCTTGTTCTTTTAAAAGAGATTTCATTTCGCATTGGTCGTATAACGACCCTTATAAGCTTTTCATACTTCATTCCATAAGGCCTCTTAGGGACCGTAAAAACTTGCTTATCTTTCAAAACACTTGAAATGGCAAGATGGTGGCCGATCGGCGCCGGCAGGGCGGCGACGCACCCCGACCCCTTCCCCCTCTATCTCTCTCTTTCTCTCTCTCTCCCGGTGTGGGGTGTCGGGGCTGGGGCTTTGAGAACCCCTTGCTCGCGTGTGTGTGCTGATGGAGTAAGGGGCTTCGGCCCCTTATGTCCCCTTTTCCTTTTTTTTTTTGGCTTCATTTGGGTTTAAAAGCTCAGTCAACTAAAATAGCCAGTCCCAATTTCGTACCTCTTATTCTAAACTTAATCGTTAATACAATCGCTCATCGGTTATTCTTTCCCAAATGCGTCAAGGTCCGATTTTAATAAATTTCAAAACTAATTCTAATGTTAACAACCTAATCACATTCGGGAAACGACTAAATAAATCGAATAACGACTAAATTAAACTATTGATTTAATCTAAAGGCACAAATAGCACGAATGAACTTTAAAATAATAATAACAATAGCAATTCTTTTTAATAAAATTATCGTTCACATAAGCACATCTGACAATAATTAACTCTTAAAGTTAATAAAAATACAGATTTATAACGTAAAAAGGTAATACAATTAGTTTAACGGAAAACAAAGAATGCGGGTCCTATATTCTTCCCCCCTTAAAAGAATTTCGTCCTCGAAATTCTAAATCTAAGTTCGGTCTTTCCTGGAATGCACGCACTCAACTAAGATCTACGCGGTAGGTTTTCCAAAGGTTTCATTTTGCCGACACTACTTCTTTTAAATCGAAAGAAAATGGCTTATGGTATCCAGTCTCCTCCTCGCCAATCCTCTTCAAGCGTCTACTCACTCTATTTAGGCGCCGAGGGCAAATCGCATTGAAGAAGGGCAAATGAGTTGGCGTGGAAAACCATATCGAGTTTGTTTTGAAAATGAAATATAGATTTTCGATAATCTAGACTTAGTTCGCATTTTGAAAATGAAATATAGATTTTCGATAATCTAGACTTAGCTCGCATGGCAAGCAACAACTCTATATATATGTACCTATAAGTGGGCATCTACAGGCATGGCAACTAGAGCAATGACATCTTAAGGTCATATGCTTAGCAGTCTCATTCTAAAACATGTATTTAAGCCACTTTTGGGATCACAATGATTAACATGGGGACTCCTATAACACATTTAGAATAGTAAAAATGTCACATAGCACCACATAATATCATTTGAGCATAATAGCATCACATAGCATTGCATAGGATCAGTAATTTAGTATTCTCAAGTCTAGGATTCCCAAGCAACATGAAGACATCTAATACGCATATAGTAAGCAATTACAAAACAGAAGCATATGCGACCGACATTTCTATGTTTTTAAATCAATTCCGAATAACTTTTAAATATTTCATTCATGGCAACTTAGAGAGGGCATGCTAAAGTCATATGAAGGTAGTTAACTATGCCAAGTAAACACCAAGGTATGTACTTACTAAGCCAATCATTCATAAGACACTTGAATAACCGTGCATAATGGACGTGAGTGTCAATATATATGATGACATGACCCTGAGTGCTCTACTATGCTACTTTCTTACACATGAGATACATATTTCTATAGATGTGATTCATTTAAATGTAGCTCTATTGCCATCTAATCATGCATTACATACATCGAGTTCAACCAGTCCAATTATAACACGAGAAAACAGTATCGATGGACTGTACATAACGATTCAAGAATCATGTCGTATAACTAACTGCATAAATTCAAATCGTTCTAACTAATATAGTTATATGTTTAATCAAATTCAAGCCAAGCAATTACAAAATCTCAATTTGTTGGCATTGATCACAAACACATCGATGGCCTTATAGGTACGCATTAAGTTTTTATGAGGTACATCTATCCTACAGTTAATCACATGAGTCCTACTGCTTATGTCACTCACCTTGGTAGGGATTGTTTACTACGTACAGTTGCAAAGTCTGCCAAGTTCTTTCTCCCTTATGCTTTCTAGGTATATCCCGGTTTGTTCGAGCCAAAACATTGTCACCCCGTTCACGAATAACAATCCATATAATAATTAAAAAAAAAGAATAAGTGAGGCATGGTTTAGGCACTAATGGCAAAGAAGGTAAACAGTAGGTACACTATCCAATGTTTAACGAGGCCCTACAATTAGCGTTTAGTTTTTCAAGCATGCATACGAAAATATTTCCTAATTTCACTCAGGCAATTCAAAATTTACAACAGTATGGTACCATTTAGTAGGATTATCAATCATAGTAACTAATTTCCAAGCATTCCTTTCCTAGCTCACTACGAAGGATTCTATCGACGTACACATCTTAGCATATACACATTTACAAGTAACATTTGATGAACATAAGGGTACGTATTTGTGAATCTAAACTACCTCATTATCACTAACGGAAAGTTAATCCTTTGATGTAAGATAAACTGGGCTCGACTCAAACTCACTAATCAGAAGACTTTAACCTGCAAGGTCCTTAGGTTTTCAAAAGGAAATAGTTTAACTGCTTCTACCTCTTTCTCTACCAACTTTTGGGTACGTCTGCTCACTGCATTAGGGGGCCTAAGGAGCAAATCGTACTTTATGGGCAAAGATGGGCTTTAGAGTTAAGGCTTTCCAATCATTCAATTTTAAATCGTTAAGGTGTATAAGCAAACAAGCAAACAACCTTCAATTGAATTAACACTTAACTCATTCATGAGAATACAAGTTATTCGGCTTACACCCTTAACAATTCATTCGTTAACTCGATTAGCTAGCTCACTTGAGCCGCACCTAGCAAGCTAAATACGCCAACATTCACATTGAATGCACATTTGCAGACCTAGCAGGCATATATCACATCATTATGAACGTGTTCCTGTCGGACTGTATGAATGCACAACTCACGTCGCGACCTATGGTCACAGGACCATGCTCTGATACCATCAATGCAACACCCCAAGCCCCTAGGGCCGGAAGCGTTATGTTTTCTTAACTTCTTACTTAAATTCTGGGGTGAAACGGACAGAGTTTCCCCTAACAACTGACTATTTCCTAGATAAACGCCTTACAATAAGCCCCTGTAAATCAACGGAAGCGTAAAACATTTAAGAGAAACTTAACGGCTACATGCCGCAGTTCATAACTCAATGAGCCACCCGCTCGGAGTATACCACACAGAATAGTTCATTAATAAAGAGGAAATAAAAGATATAACTCAACGGTTCACACAACCAGAGTATTGGAGTTTACATCCCAAATCATAACTAACTTTGACTAAGAAGACATCTAACTAATTAGATAGTTAGCTTGTACGGCCATACAGAGCGACCTTTATACCATATACAATACATGAACTAGAATGCTTGGTTTGTATGCATTTAGAAACTGAGAATACATTACATAACTTCATTAAAAACGTAAGTAGGCACACATGATATCCTGTAAGCGAGAATAGACTCCATCTTGACATAGTTAACCCAACTTCTTCCTGTCATAGGAAAACCTAGGGAAGAAGGGGAAAGGGTAGTGGGATGAGCAACCACATGCTCAGTGAGTGTCCCCCAACCCCCTTAAAACCAAAACCATTGCAGGCAATTGTATCTTTAATAGTCACATATCATATATTCATACTTTACTATCATATTAGGCATTCATAAAATCCTTACGGAAGGATCACTAAACATAAACTTCATGTTAACCACTCAAACATATTTCTAGGTTCCTTAATGACTAAGTTTCTTTACGAACAAGCAATTGAGCACGTAAGCAAGCATCGAGGGCTAAGCGTAAAGATGTTACTTTTTATAACATAACTTCTCAGCATTCCATTTAAACTATATATGAACCATCATTCACATGATATGCACATAAGGTTATCTCTTTTCATAATCATGCTTTTTTTGGCATTTCAATCATATGATATACATAAGGCACACATAAACACGTATCAAGCATTTATGTGTTATCAATCATCATATTACGCTATATGACACCCTCGTCGGCTATTCACATATCAAACGTTCATCCTTTTGGAAAAGATGCCTTCATTCATAGAACTTTTAACATGGTATAACTTTCTCTCTTAATTCATGCACTTTGAATCAGACAGGCTCGATATAGACAAGGAGGAGGCCACATGATATTAGAATTCACGTTCAACCATGCTCAAGAATCATTTCATAAAGCATTCATTGAAAACTTTCTTTCTTTCATTAAAAACTTTCCTTCATTGAAGACATTTTTCCTCAACCTCTAGAGGCTCTTGTTCTTTTAAAAGAGATTTCATTTCGCATTGGTCGTACCACGACCCTTATAAGCTTTTCATACTTCATTCCATAAGGCCTCTTAGGGACCGTAAAAACGTGCTTATCTTTCAAAACACTTGAAATGGCAAGATGCCAACTGCTTTCTTTACTTATTAGGAAAACACATCTAGCATAAGGTCATTACAGGGCGCTGATTGGGTGAGATCTATTCTCAAATCCAATAGTGAGACCTAACGCTCACACAAAGCTCTTACTCCCGGGATGGCTGCATAACATATCGGACCATTACATTACCCTCGTCAGGGTCTTCTAGGGTTTCCTAGTACCAGGACTTATCCCCTAGGCTAACATCATTCGTATCATATCATATTATCCGCAGCACATTATCTTAGCCAATTTAAAGCGTATGGGCTATAACGGCTAATAACTTTGTTGTTTCTTCTGGTAAAATCACTTATCATACAACTCACACCTTTACAAAAACGTTTTAGGGATTCCCCCGTTCAAGCAGGTTCACTCCTAAATAATGTTTGTATAGCTAAAATAGGACATTGCTTGCTATTAGTCATGGCTATTAGTAGTTTGAAAACATGAGAAACGTCCTTTGTCAAGACATCACTCTCACATTCATATTGCATTTTAGACATATAAAGGGAAGGGATTTACACGTATCACATTCAAGCACTTCATAATCTTTTCAACACAATGAGCCCCACATGGCCTCGCAATCCACCCGATTGCGGTAAATTCACAACCTAAACTCCCTCCTCACCAGCGCCGTACCACAAGGACCTCGAACCACTCATAGTTCTTTCTCAAACCATCCAACTACCATCTCAGTTTTGTAATTTATTAATCATAACATATTACTATACTATCTTATGAGGAGATAGGGTTTAGGTACTTGCCTGGGCAAGCATCACCATTCAGCGGTGCGTTACAGTAAGCATACGTACATATATATATAATCACATCCATATATATATATACATATATATATATATATATATATATATATATATATATATATATATATATATAATATATATATACACACACACACATATATATATATATATATATATATATATATATATATATATATATATATATATACATACATACATACATACATAGACATAATCATACGCCATTAACTAACTAAGCATGAAACACGATTACATCGATGTATTGCAATTAAGGGCAAACAAGCTCGTTTCATTATTCAAGAATTGTTTCAAAAGCTACTTCATTAGCACATTTTAACCAAACAATCAAGTATCAATTCGAAGTTACATTTAAGCCTATTAGGTTATTTAAGCATATCACGTTTCACGGTGATCGTCTATCACACCATGGTTACTAAGTAGGCCTATTTATGCCATCCAAGCTTAACATGAATCGAAGTGTTCATTTATCGCATCAAGATTACAAAGCAAGCATATTTATACCATTTAAGCTTAACATGAGTCAAGTCTCTTTTTAAACATAAAACGACTCACTATTTAGGCTAATTTGGTCATTTAAACATAATACGATTTAAGCGTTTGCATCCATGATTCAAGTCACTTCGCAGTCGCTATTTAAGCCTAATTTGGTCATTAAACATAAAACAATTCAAGCATTTACATTCATAATTCAAGTCACTTCGTAGTCACTATTTAAGCCTAATTTGGTCATTTAAACATAAAACGATTCAAGCATTTACATTCATGATTCAAGTCACTTTCAAGCAGTGATTTTATGCATAATCTGATTCGAACTAACTCAGGCATAACTGAAAACATAGCTACAGCCTATAAACAAATTCTGTGCATGTTCTAAGCTTGGAATTAAAAGCTGATTGAGACATGCATAAGTGATGGCAGCAAGCAAAAGTATGGGTGTACAATCTGGTTGTGCATAAACGGTTATGAAATCATCAGGAAACACATTTTCATTCAATTCTTGACATTTCTAACGAATTCAGCTAACCCTAATCTGACATGCAATATCAATCTGCTGAAAACGTTTTTGAAAATAATAATAATTTAGGAGGGGAGAAACATCCACCTGGACTCCAAGCTAAAGGCTCGAATCCAAGGCTGCTAGCTCGACTCTAAGGCTCGAACGCCTCCTATTTCCTCGGTTCTTGGTCACCCACATGCGAACAAACCCCCAAACCATGCCCAATTCATGCAAATCGAACCTAATTTCAACCCTGGCCTAATTTCTACCTTCTTACGTTGCTGCTGCTGTGGGTCTTCTCTTCACCGGCTGCCATAGTGATGCTACCATGGTGGCCGCCGTAGACTCCAGTCGCCAACGGTGACAGTGGCGTGGTGGTGTTGGTGGTTTCTGGTGCCTAGGGTTTGGTTCTCTCATCTTGCTCTATCCCTCTCTTTGCTCTCGACGATTGGGCGTAGGACGGCAGGCGGGGCCGATGGTGGTCGATCGGCGCCGGCAGGGCGGCGACGCACCCCGACCCCTTCCCTCTCTATCTCCCTCTCTCTCTCTCTCTCTCTCTCTCCCGATGTGGGGTGTCGGGGTTGGGTCTTTGAGAACCCCGCTGCTCGCGTGTGTGGGCTGATGGAGTAAGGGGCTTCGGCCCCTTATGTCCCCTTTTCCTTTTTTTTTGTTTCATTTGGGCTTAAAAGCTCAGTCAACCAAAATAGTCAGCCCCAATTTCATACCTCTTATTCTAAACTCAATCGTTAATACAATCGCCCATCGATTATTCGTTCCCAAATACGTCAAGGTCTGATTTTAATAAATTTCAAAACTAATTCTAATGTTAACAACCTAATCGCATTCGGGAAACGATTAAATAAATCGAATAACAACTAAATTAAACTATTGATATAATCTAAAGGCACAAATAGCGCGAAATAACTTTAAAATCAATAATAATAATAGCAATTCTTTTTAATAAAATTATCGTTCACATAAGCACATCTGACAATAATTAACTCTTAAAGTTAATAAAAATACGGATTTATAACGTAAAAAGGTAATACAATTAGCTTAACGGAAAACAAAGAATGCGGGTCTTACATTCTTCCCCCCTTAAAAGAATTTCATCCTCGAAATTCTAAATCGAAGTTCGGTCTTTCCTAGAATGCACGCACTTAACTAAGATCTACGCGGTAGGTTTTCCAAAGGTTTCATTTCGCAGACACTACTTCCTTTAAATCGAAAGAAAATGGCTTATGGTGTCCAGTCTCCTCCTCGCCAATCCTCTTCAAGCGTCTACTCACTCTATTTAGGCGCCGAGGGCAAATTGCATTGAAGAAGGGCAAATTAGTTGGCGTGGAAAACCATATCGAGTTTGTTTTGAAAATGAAATATAGATTTTCGATAATCTAGACTTAGTTCGCATTTTGAAAATGAAATACAGATTTTCGATAATCTAGACTTAGCTCGCATGACAAGCAACAACTCTATGCATGTGCACCTATAAGTGGGCATCTATAGGAATGGCAACTGGGGCAATGACATCTTAAGATCATATACTTAGTAGTCTCATTCTAAAACATGAATTTAAGTTACTTTTGGGATCACAATGATTAACATGGGGACTCTTATAACACATTTAGAATAGTAAAAACGTCACATAGCACCACATAATATCATTTGAGCATAATAGCATCACATAGCATTGCATAAAATCAGTAATTTAGTATTCTCAAGTTTAGGATTCCCAACCAACATGAAGACGTCTGATACGCATATAGTAAGCAATTACAAAATGGAAGCATATGTGATCGACATTTCTATGTTTTTAAATCAATTCCGAATAACTTTTCAACATTTCATTCATGGCAACTTAGAGAGGGCATGCTAAAGTCATATGAAGGTGGTTAACATAGCCAAGTAAACACTAAGGTATGTACTTACTAAGCCAATCCTTCACAAGACACTTGAATAACTGTGCATAATGGACATGAGTGTCAATATATATGATGACATGACCCTGAGTGCTCTACTATGCTACCCTCTTACACGTGAGATACATATTTCTATAGACGTGATTCATTTAAATGTAGCTCTATTGCCATCTAATCATGCATTACATACATCGAGTTCAACCAGTCCAATTATAACACGAGAAAACAGTATCAATGGACTGTACATAACGATTCAAGAGTCATGTCGTGTAACTAACTGCATAAATTCAAATCGCTCTAACTAATACAGTTATATGTTTAATCAAATTCAAGCCAAGCAATTACAAAACCTCACTTTGTTGGCATTGATCACAAACACATCGATGGCCTTATAGGTACGCGTTAAGGTTTTATGAGGTACATATATCCTACAGGTGATCACAGGAGTCCTACTGCTTATGTCACTCACCTTGGTAGGGATTGTTTACTACGTACAATTGCAAAGTCTGCCAGGTTCTTTCTCCCTTATGCTTTCTAGGTATATCCGGGTTTGTTCGAGCCAAAACATTGTCACCCTATTCACGAATAACAATCCATATAATAAAAAAAAGAGAATAAGTGAGGCATGGTTTAGGCACTAATGGCAAAGAAGGTAAACAGTAGGTACACTACACAATATTTGACGAGGTCCTACTATTAGCATTTAGTTTTTCAAGCATGCATGCGAAAATATTTCCTAATTTCACTCAGGCAATTCAAAATTCACAACAGCAAGGTACCATTTAGTAGGATTATCAATCATAGCAACTAATTTCCAAGCATTCCTTTCCTAGCTCAATATGAAGGATTCTATCGACGTACACATCTTAGCATAGACATATTTACAAGCAACGTTTGATGAACATAAGGGCGCGTATTTGTGAATCTAAACTACCTCATCATCACTAACGAAAAATTAATCCTTCAATGTAAGATAAACTTGGCTCGACTCTAACTCACTAATCAGAAGACTTTAACCTGCAAGGTCCTCAGGTTTTCAAAAGGAAATAGTTTAACTGCTTCTACCTCTCTCTCTACCAACCTTTGGGTGTCTGCTCACTCCATTATGGGGCCTAAGGAGCAAATTGTACTTTAGGGGCAGAGATAGGCTTTAGAATTAAGGCTTTCCAATCATTCAATTTCAAATCGTCAAGGCGTATAAGAAAACAAGCAAACAACCTTCGATTGAATTAACACTTAACTCATTCATGAGAATACAAGTTATTCAGCGTACACCCTTAACAATTCGTTCGTTCACTCGATTAGTGAGCTCACTCGAGTCGCACCTAGCAAGCTAAATGCGCCAACATTCACATTAAATGCACATTTGTAGACCTAGTAGGCATATATCACATCATTCTGAATGCATTTCTATCAGACTGCATGAATGTACAACTCAGGTCGCGGCCTATAGTCACAGGACCATGCTCTGATACCATTAATGCGAAAACCCTAGCCCCTAGGGCCAGAAGCGTTACGTTTTCTTAACTTCTTACTTAAATTTTGGGGCGAAATGGACAGAGTTTCCCCTAAAACTGACCGTTTTCAGGCTAAATGCTTTATAATAAACCCCTGTAAATCAACGGAAGCGTAAAACATTTAAGAGAAACTTAACGGCTACATGCCGCAGTTCATAACTCAATGAGCCACCCACTCGGAGTACACCACACAGAATAGTTCATTAATAAAGAGGAAATAAAAGATATAACTCAACGGTTCACACAACCGGAGTATTGGGATTTACATCCTAAATCATAACTAACTTTGACCAAGAAGACATCTCACTAATTAGATTGTTGGCTCATACGGCCATACAGAGCGACCTACATACCATATACAATACAATAACTAGATGTTTATATGCGTTTAGAAACTAAGAATACATTACATGATTTTATTCAAGATGTAAGTAGGCACACATGACACCCTACAAGCGAGAACAGACTCCATCTTGACATAGTTGACCCAACTTCTTCCTGTCACAAGAAAACCTGGCGAAAAAGGGGAAAGAGTAGTGGGATGAGCAGCCACACGCTCAGTGAGTGTTCCCCAACCCCCTTAAAACCAAAACCATTACAGGCAATAGTATCTTTACGAGTCACATATCACATATTCATACTTTACTATCATATTAGGCATTCATAAAATCTTTATAGAAGGATCACTGAACATAAACTTCATTTTAACCACTCAAACATATTTCTAGGTTCCTTAATGACTATGTTCCTTTACTAACAAGCAGTTAAGCATGTAAGCAAGCATCGAGGGCTAAACATGGGGATCTTTCTTTTTATAACATAACTTCTCAGCATTCCATTTAAACTATATATGAACCATCATTCACATGATGTGCACATTATTGGAAAAATTAAATGCAATGACAGGAAAGCACAGGGTTGGTTAAACCGAGTCGTGGTAGAGAACCACTGTCTTGAAAGCGATTACGGCTCGACTAGGATGCAAATCGTATTAGCCGGTCGCTCCCCAAGGTTAACTCAGTAACTCTCAGACGCGTGCACTTCACGGCTAAGAGGTTGAGGTATGCAATGTTAATGCCCAGAAATGTAGCAAGGAAGAAGATAGAAGAGAAAAGGGAAGAAGTGGATGGTTTTCTATGTGTTCCCAATGCACAGGGGAGCCACGTATTTATAGTGAGATAATAGCTATTGAAGGGCTTAAGAAAAACAAGAAAACAGCAGCAGCTACGGCAACAGCAATGATGGAGGCAGAAGATCAGGCAGAAGATAAGCAGCTTGTAGAAAACTGCAATTGAAATTAAGGGAAGAGCGGATTATCCGGAGGACCAAAATAAACGGTGGCGAGAATCGTGGACACAATCTGTTATAAAAAAAAAACGGATTTTTCCAAAAACAATCGACCCGCGCACGCGCTTAGCCCGGACTGGACGGGCGGGCGGCAGCGGCGTGCGCGCGCGTGTGGTGTCCCAGTGGCCCCCTCATACCCTTAAAACATGCCTTGATCTTATTCAACTGGGACAAGGAGGAGTAGGAGTATAAGAACCTTTTTCTCCTTCTTTCCAAGTTCTATGTGGGACAAGAAGAAATAGAGAAGGAAAAGTAGTTTGTTGCCATTACTTCCAACAATCCCCCACCAATGGCATACAAGATAAGAGAGGAAAGAATTTCTGGGCGATTAGGGGTCAGATACTTAGATGTCAATATCTTTCGATTTGAATTGACGCATTAGTGATGCGAGGCAACAACCAAGTAATTTACAAGTGAGCTAAGTCTTGAACTTGTAAACCTTGATTGAGACCCCCACAACACATATCAACCCCTTAAGGAAAAACACATACCTCGCGATAACAACACAGGCGCCTTTTTGGCCATGTGCGTACCTTGGGTCTCATAGGTGCTCTAGAGAGAAAACCTGAATTTCTCATAGAAGGCGGCCAAACCTTTACACCTACATAGGTAATTTCATCAAGTCTATCTTCGGTATAGACCACCATAACAATGGCTATAAAATTATTAAGAACATGATACAGTTCAACCTCACAAGTTTTCCATGCAATAAATACATTAAGTGCTTCTCAATAGCACCCCCACAATGGGTATAACTACACTAAGAGCGTAAGCTCGTTTTTCAAGTAAAATGGGATGAATCCATCAAGTGCTTTTCTATAGCACCACCTTGGAAGGCTATGGATTCATTATTGTGCTTCTCTATAGCACGAGCATTATCACACGTCATAGGGATGGGAATGTAGTGCATCTTAGAGGTTAGCATGGCTTCGTTTGACCGCTAATGGGTATCCACCACACTATCTCCAGTCACAGGCTTAAGGCCCATCCCCCTCGATGTCTCCAGCACCAATCGCCTTGTTAATCCCTTCATGAGAGGATCCGCCAAGTTCTTCTCAGATCTCACATACTGTAGAGATATGACTCCATGTTTGAGCAGCTATTTCACGGCACTGTGTCTGATACGGATGTGTCTCCTTTTTCCGTTGTAGACACTATTGTGCGCCACTCCTATTACCGCTTGCGAGTCACAATGTAGGGAAATTGGTGTTGCTTGTTTGCCCCACAATGGCATGTCTGTTAACAAGCATTTGAGCCATTCTGCTTCTTGTCCTGCCAACTCAACAGCAATGAATTCAGATTCCATGGTGGAGCGGGCTATGCAAGTCTGTTTTGCAGACTTCCACAAGATAGCCCCTCCACACTAGTAGAGCTGATTTTATTATTATCAGATACCCAGTTTGCATCACAATATCCTTCTAACACAGCAGGAAATTTGTTAAAATGCAAACACGTATCAATAGTACATCTAAGATATTTAAGCAAACGAAGAAGTGCATTCCAATGTTCTTGACTAGGGTTATGAGTATACCCACTCAATCTGCTTATGGCATAAGCAATATCAGGATGAGTGAAGTTCGTAAGAAACATCACACTTCCTATAACTTTTGCGTACTCATTTTTTGATACACTGGATCCTTTATTTTTCTTTTAGTGAATACTGGGATCATAAGGTGTTCTCACAGGTGTCACATCAAATTGGTTAAATTTCTTCAACATTTTTTCAATGTAATGTGACTGAGACAACGAAAAGCCAGTGCTAGTTTTCTGAATTTTGATCCCCAAAATCACATCTACTTCTCCTATGTCTTTCATTTCAAACAACGAAGACAATAGCTTTTTAGTTTCGTTAACAACGAGTAGATTAGTGCCTAAGATCAGCATATCGTCAACGTAAAGACAAATGAGTACACAATCTGAATCAATCCTTTTTGAGTATACTCATGAATCAGACAAGTTTACAGTAAAACCATTTTATACTAAAGAGCTATCAAACTTTTCATACCATTGTTTAGGAGCCTGCTTTAGACCATAAAGAGATTTTCTCAGTCTACAGACTTTATTCTCCTGGCCTGGTACCTCACAGACCTCAGGTTGAGTCATGTAAATTTCTTCCTCTAGATCACCATTCAAGAAGGCTGTTTTAACATCCATTTGATGTACAACAAGATCATATATAGCAGTTAAGGCAATTAAAGCTCTAATGGTGGCTATTTTGGTCACAGGGGAGTATGTATCAAAATAGTCTATCCCCTTTCTCTGATCAAAACCTCTAATAACCAACCTGGCCTTATACTTATCAATTGAACCATCCGCCTTTAACTTCTTTTTGAAAATCCATTTACTACTAATGGGTCTACAACCCTTGGGCAGGTCGGTCAATTCCCATGTTTTATTTGACTCGAGTGAATCTATTTCACTTTTAATGGCTTCCTTCCAAAAAATTGCATCTATAGATTTTATAGCCTCTTGATAGGTTTTGGGATCTTCTTCTATTAAGAAGTTTGACACAAATTCCTCAGTTATGACATCAACATGAGAGCTATTAAAAGATTCCATTAGAAAAGCAGTAATAAAGTCAGGTCCGAAGTTTGTTTCGACCCTACATCTCTTGCTCCTTCTAGGTTTAATTTCTAAGACTCTATCGTTAGAGTTAGAAACAGGCGATTTAGCAGATGAAGAAGGATTAATAGGTGCCACATCAGTCACTTCTCTTTTAAGGGGGAAAACATGCTCAAAAAACTTTGCATCTCTATGTTCAGAAATAACATTATCATTTAATGACATGAATCTATAAGTAGCAGTATTTTAAGCATAACCAATAAATACAGCATCAAAAGTCTTAGGACCTATGTTAGTTCATTTAATACTAGGCAAAGCAACCTTAGCCAAACAACCCCACACTTTCAGATAACTCAGATTAGGAACATACCCTTTCCACAATTCATATGGGGTTTTGTCTGATTTTTATAAGGGATTCTATTAAGAATAAGGCATGCAGTTAAGACAGCTTCTCCCCACATGTTATCAGGCAACCCCGAACTTATAAGCATAGCATTCATCTTTTCCTTTAAGGTACGATTTTTCCTTTCAGCTATACCATTTTGTTGAGGTGTATAAGGGGCAGTCGTCTCATGTATAATGCCATTTTTCTCACAAAAAGCAGTCAGAGAATTGGTATCATATTCTCCACCTCTATCCGATCATAGTCTCTTGATCTTTCGATCTAATTAGTTCTCAACTTCTGCTTTGTATTTTAAGAACATTTGCTCAGCCTCGTTTTTAGACTTAAGGAGGTAAACTTTGGTATACCTAGAAAAGTCATCCACAAAAGTGATATGTCATTTCTTTCCTCCCTTGCTCATTGTGTTCTTAAAGTCTGCTAGGTCTGAATGGACAAGTTCAAGCAGTTCAGTTTCCGGAGTTGTTATGGTCTTGAATGGTTTTTTAGCAAATTTTGCCTCAACGCAAACATCACATTTTGAGCAGTTTTCAGTATTGATATTAGAAATTAGTCGCATGTTCTTTAGTTTGTTTATTGAAGCATAGTTTACATGTCTAAGTCTACCATGCCATAAATCCACAGACTCAGCAATATAGGCAGAAGAAGCATTTTCATTAGCTGCATCAGAAGCAACATTCAGAACAAAGAGCCCTCCACTACGATACCCTTTCCCAACAAAGACCCCATTGCGAAGTATAATTATTTTCCCAGCCTTTTGGTTGACCTCAAACCCAGCAATGTCTAGAAGACTACTAGAAACTAAGTTTCTACGAAGGGAAGGCACAAACAGCACATTATTCAGACATAAGGATTTGCCAGAAGTAAATTTCAGAAGTACTTTCCCTTTACCCATGACTCCGGCGGTAGTAGCATTGCCCATGAAGACATGCTCGCCATCTGGGACATCTTCGAAGTCGTGCATCAGATCCTTGTTGGCGCAGAAGTGTCTTGTTGCTCCGGTATCTAGAATCCATTCAGTGGGGTTGGACACCAAATTGACCTCCAATGTGACTGCACAGAAAACTTCAGTATCTTCAGTCAGGTTTGCTTGTGCAGTTGGTTGTCCGGTGTATTTCTGAATTGTTTGGTTGGCTCCCTTACGAAGGTTGCACTGATATGCTTTGTGGCCTGGTTTTCCACAAATGTAGCAGACAATCTTCTGCTTCTGAATTCTGCCGTTTATCTTTTTCAGGTGATTTTGACGTTTCAGTGGCTTCTGATCCCTTTTATTTTTTCCTTTAAACCTATCTCTGTTTACAGGAATAGAAGATTCGACAAGATTAGCTTTAGATGAATTTAAAGATAGAGATTCTAACTTATCTTTAAGACGATTTGCTTCTTCAGTCCTCATATGACTGATTAGCTCCTGGAGTGTTAAATCCTTCTTCTTGTGTTTCAGGTGATTTCTGTAGTCACTCCAGGATGGGGGGAATTTCTCGATCAATACATTTGCTTGTATGATCTCGCACATCTTCATGCCCTCGTTCAGCACTTCAGCACATAGGTTCTCGTAGACATGGACTTGTTTCATGATAGGCTTGTCGTCTACGATCTGAAACTGCAGCCACTTCCCTACAACATATTTCCTTTTTTCAGTGTCATCTGAACCATATTTCGCCTCTAGTTTAGTCCATATGATCTTCGCAGACTTGAAAATCACAAAAAGATCAAACAATGGATTCGACAAGTTGTTCAGCAGATAGCTCCGTGCCAGCTTGTTGTCCTTTTTCAGTTTCTTTCTGGTAGTTTCATCTAGTAGAATAGTTGGTGTTTTTTGAGTAACAGGAGTGGCAATGGATTTCTCAGCATCAATCTGAGAGGTGTCAGAGTCATCAAGGTAGTCTATGGTGAGGACATAACTGATTTCTAGTTGTTCGAAGCAAAGTAGCAACTTCTGGGACCAACGTTTGTAGTTAGTTCCATCGAGTAGCTCGATTTTGTGAAGCTCAGGGAGAGACTTCTGGAAGGGTGCAGCCATTGCAATTATAATCGCTTTCAAATTGTTGGAAAAATTAAATGCAATAATTGGAAAGCACAAGGTTGATTAAACCGAGTCGTGGTAGAGAACCACTGCCTTGAAAGCGATTACGGCTCGACTAGGGTGCAAATCGTATTAGCCGATCGCTCCCCAAGGTTAACTCAGTAACTCTCAGACGCGTGCACTTCGCGGCTAAGAGGTTGAGGTATGCAATGTTAATGCCTAGAAACGTAGCAGGGAAGAAGACAGAAGAGAAGAGGGAAGAAGTAGATGGTTCTCTGTGTGTTCCCAATGCACAGGGGAGCCACGTATTTATAGTGAGATAATAGCTGTTGAAGGGCTTAAGAAAAACAGGAAAACAGCAGCAGTTACGGCAACAGCTATGATGGAGGTAGAAGATCAGGCAGAAGATAAGCAGCTTGTAGAAAACTGCAATTGAAATTAAGGGAAGAGCGGATTATCAGGAGGACCAATATAAACGGAGGCGAGAATTGTGGACGCAATCCGTTATACCAAAAAAAAAAACGGATTTTTCCAAAAACAATCGACCCGCGCGCGCGCCTAGCCCGGACCGGACGGGCCGGCGGGGGTGGCGCGCGCACGTGTGTAGTTTCCCAATGGCCCCCTCATACCCTTAAAACATGCCTTGATCTTATTCAACTGGGACAAGGAGGAGTAGGAGTAATAAGAACCCTTTTCTCCTTCCTTCCAAGTTCTATATGGGACAAGAAGAAATAGGGAAGGAAAAGTAGCTTGTTGCCATTACTTCCAACACACATAAGGTTATCTTTTCTCATAATCATGCCTTTTTTAGCATTTCAATCATATGATGTACATAAGGAACACATAAACATGTACCAAGCATTTGTGTATTATCAATCATCATATTATGCTATATGACACCCTCGTCAGCTATTCACATATCAAACGTTCATTCTTTTGGGAAAGATGCCTTCATTCATGGAACTTTTAACATGCTATAACTTTCTTTCTCAATTCATGCACTTTGAATCAGACAGGTTTGATATAGACAAGGATGAGGCCATATGATATTAGAATTCACATTCAACCATGCTTAAGAATCATTTTATAAAGCATTCATTGAAAACTTTCTTTCTTTCATTGTAAACTTTCTTTCATTGAAGACATTTTTCCTCAACCTCTTAAGGCTCTTGTTCTTTTAAAAGAGATTTCATTTCATATTGGTCGGACAATGACCCTTATCAGCTTTTCATACTTCATTTCATATGGCCTCTTAGGGCCCGTAAAAACTTGGTTATCTTTCAAAACGCTTGAAATGGCAAGATGCTAACTGCTTTTCTTTAGTTATTAGGAAAATACATCTAGCATAAGATCATTACAGGGTGCTGATTGGGTGAGATCTATTCTCAAACCCCATAGTGAGACCTAACGCTCACACTAAGCTCTTACTCCCGGGATGGCTACATAACATATTGGACCATTACATTACCCTCGTCAGGGTCTTCTAGGGTTTCCTAGTACCAAGAGTTATCCCCTAGGCTAGCATCAGGCATATCATATCATATTGTCCGCAGCACATTATCTTAACCAATTTAAAGCGTATGGGCCATAACGGCTAGTAACTTTGTTGTTTCTTCTGGTAAAATCACTTATCATACAACTCATACCTTTATAAAAACATTCTAGGGATTCCCCGGTTCAAGCAGGTTCACTCCCAAATAATGTTTGTGTAGCTAAGATAGGCTACTGCTTGCAATTAGTCATGGCTATTAGTAATTTGAAAACATGAGAAACATCCTTTATCAAAACAACACTCTCACAAACATATTGCATTTTAGACATATAAAGGGAAGGGATTTACACGTATCACATTCAGGCACTTCATAATCATTTCAACACAATGAGCCCCACATGGCCTCGCAATCCACACGGTTGCAGTTAATTCACAACCTAAACTCCCTCCTCACCAGCGCCGTACCACAAGGACCTCGAACCACTCATAGTTCTTCCTCAAATCATCCAACTACAATCTCAGTCTTGCAATTTATTAATCATAATATATTATCATGCTAGCTTATAAAGAGATAGGGTTTAGGTACTTACCTGGGCAAGCATCACCATTCAGCGGTGCGTTACAGTAAGCATACGTACATATATATACAATCACATCCACATATATATATATATATGTATATGTATATGTATATGTATGTATATATATATATATACACACACACACACACACACATAGACATAATCATACGCCATTAACTTGAAAAGAACATTTAGCAAACCGAATCAAACTAACTAAGCATGAAAAACGATTACATTGATGTATTGCAATTAAGGGCAAACAAGCTCGTTTCATTATTTAAGAATTGTTTCGAAAGCTACTTCGTAAGCACATTGTAACCAAACAATCAAGTATCGATTCGAAGTTACATTTAAGCCTATTGGGTCATTTAAGCATATTACGTTTCACGGCGTTCGTCTATCGCACCATGGTTACTAAGCAGGCCTATTTATGCCATTCAAGCTTAACATGAATCGAAGTGTTCATTTATCGCATCAAGATTACAAAACAAGCCTATTTATACCATTCAAGCTTAACATGAGTCAAGTCTCTATTTAAACATAAAACGACTCACTATTTAGGCCAATTTGGTCATTTAAACATAATACAATTTAAGCATTTACATCCATGATTCAAGTCACTTCGTGGTCACTATTGAAGCCTAATTTGGTCATTTAAACATAAAACGATTCAAGCATTGACATTCATGATTCAAGTCACCTCGTAGTCACTATTTAAGCCTAATTTGTTCATTTAAACATAAAACGATTCAAGCATTTACATTCATGATTCAAGTCACTTTCAAGCAGCAATTTTATGCATAATCTGATTCAAACCAACTCAGGCATAACTGAAAACATAGATACAACCTATAAGCTGATTCTGTGCATGCTCTAGGCTGGAATTAAAAGCTGATCGAGACATGCATAACTGATGGCAGCAAGCAAAAGTCTGGGCGTACAATCTGGTTGTGCATAAACGATTATGAAATCATCAGGCAACATATTTTCATTCAATTCTTGACATTTCTAATGAATTTAGCTAACCCTAATCCGACATGCAACTTCAATCTGCTGAAAATGTTTTTGAAAATAATAATAGCTTAGGAGGGGAGAAACACCCACCTAGACTCCAAGCTAAAGGCTCGAATCCAAGGCTGCTAGCTCGACTCTAGGGCTTGAACGACTCCCATTTCCTCGGTTCTTGCTCACCCACGTGCGAACAAACCCCCAAACCGTGCCCAATTTATGGAAATCGAACCCACTTTCAACCCCGGCCTGGTTTCCACCTTCTTACATTGCTGCTGCTGTGGGTCTCCTCTTCGCCCAGCTGCCATGGTGGTGCTACCATGGTGGCCGCTGTAGGGCGTGGTGGTGTTGGCGGTTTCTGGTGCCTAGGGTTTGGTTCTCTCATCTCGCTCTATCCCTCTCTTTGCCCTCGACGATTGGGCGTGGGACGGCCGGTGGGGTCGATGGTGGCCGACCGGCACCGGCAGGGTGGCGACGCAACCCGCCCCCTTCCCCCTCTCTCTCTCCCCCCTCCCTCTCCCGGTGTGGGGTGTCGGGGCTGGGGCTTTGAGAAGCCCGTGCTCACGTGTGTGTGCTGATGGAGTAAGGGGCTTCGGCCCCTTATGTCCCCTTTTCCTTTTTTTTGGGGGTTCCATTTGGGTTTAAAAGCTCAGTCAACGAAAATAGCCAGTCCCAATCTCGTACCTCTTATTCTAAACCCAATCGTTAATATAATCGCTCATCGATTATTCGTTCCCAAATACGTCAAGGTCCAATTTTAATAAACTTCAAAACTAATTCTAATGTTGATAACCTAATCGCATTCGAAAAACGACTAAATGAATCGAATAATGACTAAATTAAACTATTGATATAATCTAAAGGCACAAATAGCAGGAATTAACTTTAAAATCAATAATAACAATAGTAATTTTTTTTAATAAAATTATCGTTCACATAAGTACATCTGATAATAATTTAACTCGTAAAGTTAATAAAAATACGGATTTATAATGTAAAAAGGTAATACAATTAGCTTAACAGAAAACAAAGAATGCGGGTCTTACAGAGGGTGTGAATAGTAAAACTCATACTCTTTTATAATATTGGGGTTTTCATGGTAAAAATGTTGATGATGCATGTTATTTGCTAGAGTGGATTGCTTGGGATTCATTTGAATTTGAGAAGACTAGTCATGTTTCTAGATATTCATGTTTTGGTCCTTGTGCATTCTATGCTAGATCTTATTGCGCTCCTTTTTGGTGTGACTTGTGTAAATCTTTTTTGTGTCCTTATAATGCATGTTATACGCAACCTGACTTTGCATCACCTAAGGATAATACTAATGTTGTTGTGACCTTATCTGATTCATTCTTTTCTTTAGCTCAGTGCACGAGGCTCGAGGTGGGTGAGCCTTTTGGGGGAGTTGCTAGGTTGAGTATTATAGATGCATGTTTTGAGTTAGAAGATATTTTGGATAAGGTGTATGATCTAGAGAAGACTCCTTTGGAGGGGTCATGTGATGTGTTTATGCAGGAGGAGTCCCCTAGCCTTGCTTATAATAATGTTCTCCCTAATCCCCTGAATCATTCTCATGTTTCACCTATTCGTTCATTACCCTCTCCTTACCCTGAGTGTCGAGTGCTCATTAGTAATCCTATGATTTTTGATGCTAATGTTGATTTGGGCTATAAGGATAACATGTTCAATATGCTTGGTCGGAATATTGATGATTACCTTTCTCTAGGTTACTTTAGAGGGCATGATCCCTCCATCGATCCTTATTGCATATACCTAAGAGACTTGCCTAAGAAAGTCATATGGACTACATTCTTTAATCCTTCTTATGATTTTTCTAAGGCCTTTGACAAGGTTAAGAGGATACTTAATCTCTTTGGTGTACCTCTTACCTTGTATTTTATGGTCCTGGGAGTTTGATAAGCTCCTGCATGCTTTGACGGCATCCAATTTGATGAGTGGAGTCTTAAAATTGTGATGGAGTGGTTGATGCTCCATGTGCCCCGTTTGCGAGGAGGCCTTAGCTTAGGTGCATTTAGCGCCTAACCTAGTGAGATTGTTCTCCTTTGTTTTCCCTTTCCCTTCTCTTACCTTTTTTTCCTTTAAATAATAATGCTTTATCTAAGCATGGGGGAAGGGTAGCTTCATGTTTTTGATTTTAATTATTAGTCTACATACATGTTAGACCATATAGCTTTAGGTTTTCTTTTTGTTTGCATTAGTGTGTTGCATTTAGTTGCATTTAGGCTTGCATATAGGATTATATGTAGGGATCGCGTGGATTGGTTTGAGATAACCTCCAATGATGTTTTTGCAAGGCATAATAGTTTTCATGAGCTTTAGTATCTTTTGATGTGTAACCCCTTTTGGTGCTAAAATGTGTTAAGGTTTTTATGAATATTCTGCTTTTGACCCTTGTTTTGATTGAGAACTTTGTCGTCCCCGAGGTCCATAGCACTAATGTTTGTACATGATATTGTTTTATGAGCTGGATGTAACTTTCGTAGATATCCCATGAGATTTTAGGCCTTATTTGGACTAATCATTATATTTAGTCTCATGTTTTCTGTCATATATGCGACTCTTTCATGTTGCATCTCTAGAACTTGCCTTAACTCTTACTCAAAACCACATTAGCATGTGTATATTTGATGATATGATAGAGGCATTCTTTCTAGTTGTTTCGCCACGTGGCCAAAAAGCCTACTTGCATTACATGTTTATTCCTTTTGCTAGCCCGTTTGAGCTATAATCTTTTTCCTGTTGTGATCCCTTCATTTTAGCCCTTGGCCAAACACATGCTCCTACCTTTAAGCCAAGTCTATGAAGCACCACTTCATCTATGCAGTGGGTGGTTTGGGGGGTATTTGAGTTTAAGGTAGCTTTGGTATATTGGTTTGTTAAGGGATTAATGATATTGAGTATTTAGTGTTGGTTCCCTATTGTTTGGGCTGTGTACATATATATATATATATATATATATATATATATATATATATATATATATATATATATATATATATATATATATATTCTATTGTGAGTTGATAGTTAGTGATCCTATGCCTTTCAATAATTTTAATTTCTGTTTCATTTTTCAAAAAAAAAAAGACAAAAGAAAAAAAAAGAAAAAAAAAGTTGTGTTGAAGAAAAAGAAAAAAAGGGAGATAAAGTCATGTTGTGAAAAAACCCAAAAAAAGAAAAAAAAAACTAAGTGATTGGTATTAGATATGTAAATAGCTTGAGTTCCCTTATTTGTCAACTCATTTCCTACATGATTCATTGGGATAAGTTTATTGTATTTTGAGGTTTGGAGTGTTGGTGATTTTCATGGTTTTTTAGTGTTTTGCTGGTTGCTTCCTAGTCACTTGGCTAAGTAAATCCACATTGCTCAAATTCATTTGTTCACTCCTTTTCCTTAACCCTTTTAGCCCACGTTACAACCCAAGTAAAGTCCTCTTGATTGTCTTGTGTATATTGCATTTTGGTGGTAGAGAATTTGAGAATCTTTGCAAGCATATGGTAGATTGCATCTTTGGAATGAGTCTTGAGTGAACCTATGTTATATTTCAAACACATGAATGGGAGTGATTCAAATTTTCAAAAAGTAAGGTTCTACCAGTCTATTTAGCTCTACAATCTCTTGTGCTTGTATGAAATGCTTTATGGTTCTTTGTGGGTGATCAAGTTTGATATCAAACTTGTGGTCTTATACCTTTTTGAAAACCTTCTCTTCCTTCTAATTTTGAAATATTTTGCACACTACTTGGGGTTGCCGTTGATTAGCATTCGTGCTTGCGATATGCTATGACTTACCTACTTTAAGGAGGTTATTAATTATTTTGAGTCTTAGATGCATGTTCCCTTATTGGTTTTCTATAGTGTTTGCTTGGTGACAAGCAAAGGATTAAGCATGGGGGAGTTTGATAAGTGCGTAAAGTGTATATCATTTTAGGATTATTTTGATGTATTTTTAGGGGATTAATATGCTCAATTGTACGAATTTATGCCCTTATTTATATTATTACGCTTGGTTTCGGTTGTTTTGGTAGCGTTTGCAGATTTTTCACTTTGTGAGCCAAGTTATTTGAATAGAATGAAGATTTTAAAGTCTTATGGATCAAAGAAGATAGAAAAAGAGGCCCAAAGATACCTAATACCGTCAAACTGTGGCCAGAACCATGGTCTTGAAAGATCTAAAAGAAGCAGTAAATGAATCATCGTGAGAACAGGCCTACCGGAGGCCACCACGATCAGATCGTGGTGGGGGCCCGGCCATGGTGGACCCTATTTTCCTGTCTACACTAATTTTCTTTGCGGCCTTTTGTTTTCCATACATTTTGTACGTTAGGAGCCTTGACTTATGCGAATAAAAATGTTGTTTGCTGTCTTCCTTGGCATCCATAATCCATCCCATTCTGCCAAATCCACTATCCAGATTGGGATTGTAGTCTAGATTAGATACAGGGAGATAAAGAGAATCGAAGTGAAATCTTGCAAGGATTCCGTGTCGGATTTGCGATCAACAGATTTAAGTGCGATTCTTGGCAAAGCAATTCTTCTCTCTTCCTTTCTTTTCTCCCCTTGTTTTAGATGTCATGTTTTGCAATTTTGATTTAAATTTGTAGTTTTGATCTTGTATTTATGCCAATTCTAGTTTATTTCCCAATCTTGCATTGTTAACTTTGGTGCCTTTCAATTTGTTGGATTGTTTTATCGAATCGCAGAAGCTTATTGCCGGCGAGAAACTTGATCAATTTCTTGCATGTTGTGAGTATTGGGTGACAAATTGAAAGGTGAAATCTAATACCGGAATTCTAGGATTTGACTTAATTGTGTGGAGTCTTGAGAAAGTCCCACCAATTGAGAAATCATTGATTTGATAATCGCATGCTTAATGAACCTAAATAAATCGAGAGCCCTTAAGAAATGATAATTGGTTAGATTTAGGTATTTCACTTCTAAGATTATCTGTTTTAAAATAACCATTAGAAGAAAAAAGTGCCAGTTTGATATTTTGTATTTGGAAAATTGCTTGATTTGTTTAATTCCTTGATTATTATTCATTATATTAGAGAGTTTATTATTAACATTTCAATCTCAAACTTGGGTTCGCTTAGCCTATCTTGAGGGATTATAACTCGGTAGATCAACCTAGTCTCTGTGGGAATGATCTTGATTTGCTACACCGCCACCGTACGTTTGCAGCCCTATCAACACACACACAGATATATATATATATATAATATATATATATATATATATATATATAATATATATATCTATATATATATTATATATCTGTGTGTGTGTGTGTGTGTGTGTATATATATGTGTGTGTACACACACACACACACACACACACACACACACACACATACACGGCTGGAGCCATTAAAGTGCAAGGGGTATCAATTGACAGTCCAACTTTTTGGGAAAAAATAAATGTAGGATATTTTGGCGCAAAAAAAAATTGATATATGTTAATTAGTAACATTGTATGTCATAAAGACGCTAACAACAGAGTTTAGGCACCTCGTGGCTGCACCTTCTTTGTATTTTTTCAAATTTTTTGCGTGTTCACTTTACCTTTCCTTCATTTTTCTTTCTCAATTCGCATTACCCAGGCTGTCACATGCACGCTGAACGACAGAACCCCCGCCCCACCCTTGACATCTCCTGCTCTCTCTCTCTCTCTCTCTCTCACTCTCTGCCCTGTTGCCTCGTTGGTCGCTCCTTCAAAAAGTCCCAATTTTTCTTTTTAATTTTTAATTTTGTAAATAATTATGTTTACTTTACTAATTTTAGTTAGATTCATGTTAAATAATTGATTAACTTAGTGATTTGCTCATGATTCATGAATTAAAAAATGAAGATTTTTACTTAATTGTCTTCTTGGTTGAAGATTTAAAGTTGGGCTAATTTTGTTTGTTATTGCTTGCTTGTTTATGTTTAATTTATAATTTTTATTGAATTTATGTTGAATAAGTAGTTAATTTAGAGATTTACTCATCAATTAAGAAATTAGGATTTTGCTTTTCTTGATTGAGGATTTAAGAATTAGAATTGGGGGTAATTTCTTGGTTATTGTTTGTTTCTTTGAGTTAAATTTATTGACTTTAGTCAAATTTATGTTTGTTTGTGATAAATAATTAGTGGATTTAATAACTTACCGATTTCCACAATAACCATTAACAGAGTATTCTCTGCGATGAAGTTCATCAATATCAAATTGCGCAATAAAATATTATATGAGTTTTTAAATGATACTATTATTACTTATTTTGAGATTGATCTAGTAAAGGTATATCGAACAATGATATCATGCTTTGCTAGCAAAATATAAGATCTCATCAAGGTCAACTTTCTTGAATGTATTAGCTGTGTATCTCATTTTTAACTATTAAAGTTTATGTTATGTGTATTATTAATCGACATCCCTTACTTTAAATCTTGGCTCCTCCCCTGTATATATATGTATATATATGTATGCATATGTGTGTGCGCGCACGCACGCGAGTGTTTGTGTGCGTGCGTGCGTGTGTGTGTGTCTATCTATGTGTGTGTACATGATATACACATCCATATACATATATGTATGTATCTATATCTATGTATCTATATGTGTGTGTGTGTGTGTGTGTGTGTGTGTGTGTGTGTGTGTGTGTGTGTGTGTGTGTATGTGTATATTAACTTTTGAGTCAACATATGCCCAGTCAAATACAAGTAATTTACTCACAGAAAAGCAACAGAAGTGATACTCCACCCTTTATTGTTGCCATCATGATAAAAAAAAAACAGACTTTCTTACACGTGCTATTTGTGTACGTGTCTGCGATAACCCAAGTGGAGAAGGGTATATGAAAAAAGGGTCTACAGGCGTAAGGTTTATTGTCTGTATGTGTTAAAATAAGACGAAAAACTCACTGAAACAAAGATATTAATTCGACACCTATAGCCTTCTTGTTGGAGTAATGGCACCCCAAAACGGTGCTCACTTACTCTCTCCTTCTCCCTTATTGTCCCACATGGAACTTTTAGGAGTGATTTGAAGAGTTTATATGCCTCACTCTTCTTGTTCTTGTTGAATAACTAGAAGCCATGTTTTAAGGGGGTTGAGGGGATTTGGGCTGCCACACGCGCGCGCGCCGCCGCCGCACGCCCGTCAAGTCTAGGCTGTGGGCTGTGGGCTGTGGGCCCTACTGACTATATTTTTGGATGAATTCTCATTAAACTATTTGTGTATGAGCTGTCGTAATCCTAACGGCTAGTTGACTGAGTCTTCCTCCATCTCTGCCTCAATCAGCATGATCCTCTCCCCCATTACTGATTCAGTTATATTATTCTCTTCGTTACCTGATTTTCTGCCCCCGTTTTACACCTTTCTTTATTGCTTGGTTGCCAGGTTTCTCACCTCCAGTCCACTATAAAAAGGGCTCATCTACAACTCTGCAAAACACACAGAAATCTAATTCTCTCTTCTCCTCTCTACTTCCTGGGCATACAAGTTGTTATACTCCAAAGCTTTTCCCTCGAGTGCATGAGTGCGAAGCCTGCTATGTTAAACCTTGGGGAGCTTCTTTGCTATAATGATTTGCACCTAAGTCGGGCGAATTAAGCTTTCAGGTTAGTGGTTCATACCACGACACAGTTCATCTCCCTCTCCTTGCATCAGCCATTACTATTCGTTTTTCCAACAATCTGAAAGCTTAATATAATGGCTGCTGCTCCAAAAACTTTCCTCGAACTCTACAAAATTAAACCTCTTGATGGAACCAATTATAAACGTTGGTCTCAAAAATCGCTCCTCTGCTTTGAGCAACTTGAGATTGACTACGTACTCACTACTGATATTCCTGATGAAGGCAACCCAGATTTTAAACCTCTAACTCCTACTATTCCTAAAACTCCTTCTATTCCCCTTGACAAAGCCACAAAGAAGAAATGCAAAAAGGACAATAAGTTGGCTCGCAGTTACCTATTGAATAATATGTCTAACCCTTTGTTTGATCTATTTGTAATCTTTAAATCTGCCAAGGTCATTTGGAACAAACTTGAGACAAAATAGGGTTCAGACGACCCCGAGAAAAGAAAATATGTCGTCGGTAAGTGGCTACAGTTCCAGATTATAGATGGCAAACCCATCATGGAACAAAGTTCACGTCTACGAAAACCTGTGTGCTGAGGTCCTAGCAAAAGGTATGAAGATGTACGAAATCCTCCAAGCCAACTTTCTGATAGAAAAATTTTCACCATCCTGGAGCAATTACAGAAACCATCTCAAGCATAAGAAGAAAGATCTCACACTGCAGGAATTAATCAGCTAAATACGGACTGAGGAGGCAAATCGGCTGAAAGATAATATGTCTTCCCTTTCTTTAAATTCTGTTAGTTCTAACCTGGTTGAATCTGCTGCACAAACGAATAAAGACAGGTTCAAAGGCAAAGGAAAGAAATTCCAGAAGCCAACTCAAAATCTCAGGAATCAAAATTCTACTAACAAAAAGATTTAGAAGTCCAAGGTGGTGTGCTATGTGTGCGGCAAGCCTGGACACAAGGCGTATCAATGCAATCAATGGAAAGGGTCAGTCCAAGCCAAACAGAAGTTCGTAACACCTACTGCCAACATTGCTGAAACCGAAGATAATGAGATTATCTGTGCGGTTACCACCGTGGAGGCAAATCTGGTGCATAATCTGTTAGAATGGATCCTGGATTCTAGAGCATCTAGGCATTTCTGTGCCAACAAGGAACTCATGATTGACTTTGAAGAGGTTGCTGATGGACAATGCATCTACATGGGCAACTTTTCTACAGCTGCTGTCAAGGGTAAAGGGAAGATTTTACTTAAGTTTACTTATGGAAAAATGTTGTCTCTAAGTAATGTTTTATTTGTCCCTTCCCTTCATAGAAATTTGGTTTCCAGTACCCTTCTTGAAGTGGCTAGCCTTAAAATTGTGCAAGAAGTTAGTAAAGTTGTTATCATACGAAATGGGGACTTTGTTGGGAAAGGGTATCGTAGTGGGGGGCTCCTTGTTTTGAATGCTGTTGCGCAACTTAATAATGAAGCTACTACTAATTTTGTTTATATTGCTGAGTCTGTTGATTTGTGTCATGGTAGACTTGAACATGTTAATTTTTCTTCATTAAAAAGGCTTAGAAATATGCGTTTAATTGCAAATGTGAATACTGAAAATTGTTCTAAGTGTCCAGTCTGTGTTGAAGCAAAATTTGCCAAGAAACCCTTTAAAAATGTAACAACTAGGAAAATAGAATTGTTAGAACTTGTGCATTCAGACTTAGCAGACTTTAAGAACACTATAAGCAAGGGTGAAAAGAAATGGTACATCACCTTTGTAGACGAATACTCTAGGTATACCAAGATTTACCTTCTCGACTCTAAAGTTGAGGTTGAGGAAATGTTCTTAAAGTAGACAGCTGAAGTTGAGAATCAGTTAGACCAAAAAATCAAAAGACTTAGGTCTGACAGAGGTGAGAAATATGACACCAATTCTTTGACTGCCTTTTGTAAGAAAAATGGCATAATACATGAGACTAGCACCCCTTACACTCCTCAACAAAACGGTGTTGCTGAATGAAAAAATCGTACCCTTAAAGATATGATAAATGCCATGCTTATTAGTTCCGGTCTATCTGATAACATATGGGGGGAGGCTGTCTTGACAGGTTGTTTTATACTCAATAGACTTCCCCATAAGAAGTTAGATCAAGCCCCATATGAATTGTGGAAAGAGTATGCTCCCAACCTGAATTATCTAAAAGTGTGGGAGTGTTTAGCCAAAGTGGCACTACCTAGTCATAAACGTTCAAACATTGGCCCCAAGACGTTCGATGCTGTCTTTATTGGTTTTGCTCAAAACAGTGCTGCATATAGATTTATGTCTTTATCTGATTTGTCTATTTTGGAGTATAGAGATGCTGATTTCTTTGAACATGTTTTCCCTTTGAAAAGGAATGTGTCTCATACTGTATCTAATGTTGTACCTGAACATGTGAACTTGCCTGCTACTAGCTCTAGTGTTAGAGATTTGGGAACTGAACTTAAAAGAAGCAAGGGACAGAGGATTGTATCACTTCCTTTTGTTAGAAGTCCTTAAGAACTTTAACATTGATGCTTTGATCGATGAGCTTGTGTCTCTTTATGTACTTGAGGAAGATCCTAAAGCCTACCAAGAGGAGGTCTATAGATGCTAATTTTTGGAAAGAAGTTATTAAGAGTGAAATAGATTCCCTTGAGTCAAACAAGACTTGGGAATTGACCGACTTGCCTAAGGGTTGTAGACCCATTAGTAGTAAATGGATCGTTAAGAAGAAATTTAGGACAGATGGCTCTATTGAAAGGTACAAAGCTAGATTAGTCATTAGAGGCTTTGACCAAAAGAAGGGAATTGATTTCTTTGATACTTATTCTCCTGTGACCAAAATTGCAACAATCAGAAGTCTAGTTGCTTTAGCTGCTATCCATGATCTTGTGGTACATCAAATGGATGTCAAAACAGCATTCCTCAATGGGGACTTAGAAGAAGAAATTTATATATCACAACCTGAAGGGTGTGAGGTCCCCGGTCAGGAGAACAAAGTGTGCAAACTAAGAAAATCCCTTTATGGTCTAAAGCAAGCCCCAAAACAGTGGTATGAGAAATTTGCTAGCTCCTTAGAGAAAAATGGCTTTACTGTTAACAACTCAGATTCTTGTGTTTATTCCAAAATGTTTGGATCTGATTATGTGATCATATGCTTGTATGTGGATGATATGCTGATCTTTGACACCAACTTATGTGCCATTAATGAGACTAAAAGAATTCTGACTTCTCTTTTTGAAATGAAAGATTTAGGAGAAGCAGATGTTATCTTGGGGATCAAACTTATAAAAACTAAAAATGGTTTTTCCTTAAGTTAGTCTCATTATATTAAGAAAGTGTTGAAAAAATTTAACTCTTTTGATGTGAAACCTATAAGAACTCTCTATGACACTAGCATACATCTTAAAAGGAGCAGAGGACCTAGTGTGTTTCAAATTGAATATGCTAAGATAATAGGGAGTGTGATGTTTCTCATGAACTCCACTCGCCCTGACATTACATATGCTATTAGTAGACTGGGTAGGTACACTTATAATCCTGCTAAAGAACATTGGGATACACTTCATCGTTTGTTGAGATACCTTAGAGGTACTATGGATTGGTGTTTACATTTTTGTAAATTTCCTGCTATACTGGAAGGTTTTTGCGATGCAAATTGGGTTGCTGATAACGATGAAGTAAGCTCTACTAGTGGCTATGTTTTTACATTGGGTGGAGGAGCTATTTTATGGAAATTTGCAAAACAGACATGTATAGCTCGCTCAACCATGGAATCTGAGTTTATTACTCTTGAGTTGGCAGGTCCAGAATTTGAATGGCTCAAGGGTCCCTTGACTGACATACCATTGTGGGGGAAACAACCAACACCTATTTCCTCGCATTGTAACTCGCAAGCAGCAATTGGAGTTGTGCACAACAGTGTCTACAACAGAAAAAAGAGACATATCCGTATTAGACATGGTGCGGTAAAGCAATTGCTGAAGTATGGTGTTATCTCCTTGGAATATGTGAGATCTAAGAAGAACCTGGCAGATCCTCTCACAAGGGGATTGCCAAGAAGGGTAGTTCTCGAATCATCGAGGGGGATGGGGCTAAAGCCCACGGAATGAAAAGGTATGGTGGATACCCATTTGTGGTCAAACGAAGCCATACTAATCTTCTAATTGTACTACTTCTCATCCCTATGACGTGTGGTAGTGCTTGTGCTATAGAGAAGCACATTGAATGAATCCATAGCCTATGATGGTGGTGCTACAGAAAAGCACTTGATGGATTCATCATCACTCTACAAGGGGTTGAGCTAACATATGCTCTTAATAATTCTAAGCCATGATATGGTGGTCTAAGTAGAGATAGACTGATGGAATTACCTAAGTAAGTGTGAAGGTCTGGCCGCCTTCTATGAGAGACTAGGGCTGTCTCTCTAGAGCACTTATGAGACCCAAGGAATGCGCATGGGCCTAAAAGCGCAAGTGATTATCGCAAAGTATACATCTTTTAGGGTTGATATATGTCGAGAGGGCCTCATTCAAAGTTTAACAAATTCAAGACTAAGTTCACTTATCAGACTTAGATGTTGCCTCTCTTCACTACGTATCAATTCAATCGAACGACATTGATACTTAAGTATCCAACCCTTCTTGCCCAGGAAATCTTTCTCATTCTTCTTTTTCTTTTATGTGCCATTAGTGAGGGATTGTTGGAGTAATGGCACCCCAAAAGAGTGTTCACTTACTCTCTCCTTCTCCCTTGTTGTCCCACATGGAACTTTTAGGAGTGATTTGAAGAGTTTATGTATCTCACTCTTCTTGTACTTGTTGAATAACTAGAAGCCATATTTTAAGGGGATTGAGGGGACTTGGGCTGCCACACGCGCCGCGCCGCCGCCGCCAGCCCGTCCGGTCCGGGCTGGGCGCGGCGTGGGCTATGGGCCCTACTGACTATATTTTTGGAGGAATTCTCATTAAATTATTTGCGTATGAGCTGTCGTAATCTTAACGGCTAGTTGAGTAAGTCTTCCTCCATCTCTGCCTCAATCAGCATGATCCTCTTCCCCATTACTACTTCAGTTACATTATTCTCTCTGTTACTTGATTTTCTACCCCTGTTTTACACCTTTCTTTATTGCTTGGTTGCCAGTTTTCTTTCCTCCAGTCCACTACAAAAAGGGCTCATCTACAACTCTGCAGAACACACAGAAATCTAATTCTCTCTTCTCCTCTCTATTTCCTGGGCATACAAGTTGTTATACTCCAAACCTTCTCCCTCGAGTGCATGAGTGCGAAGCCTGCTGTGTTAAATCTTGGGGAGCTTCTTCGCCATAACGATTTGCACCTAAGTCGGGCGAATTAAGCTTCCAGGTCAGTGGTTCATACCACGACACAATTCATCTCCCTGTCCTTCCAGCAGCCATTACTATTCGTTTTTCTAACACTTCTATCGCCTCTAGGCTTAAATGGCACAATGGTCTATCAATGTGTAGCTGCATTCTTCTTGTATCTTGTTGCTCCATGCTTTCCTCTTTGCTGATTACGCATGTCGTTCAGTTCACAAATACGCATGAAAAATACATGGCTAAAACCAAAGTCAAAGAAAAAAGGCCAAAAGAGCTGAGGAAATGACTTAGTCATAGTTTTTATATGAAAGAACTTCCCTTGAATTTGTGTAAGACAAAGTGACAAATTAAAAAGTCGAGTTCAGAGGGAAGATAGAAGCGGAGTATGCACTGAGATGCTAATGGGTAGGGTTTGGATCAGATATTTTGGATCTAAACCTTTCTTTTTTTTTGAACCTGAATCCTCACCCACTCAAGAACTAAAATTAGACCTATGGGCTTTGGCAGGTCCACGAATCCTCAGCGGATCCGTTCTCTTTTTAAAATTAAAGAATTGTTGCAATGAATTTTTTCCCCCATATCCAACATGAATTCTCACATGCTAATGACAAAAAGTTGGAATTTTAAAAAAATGACATTTGATATAAAAATAATGTTCTTTCAAAATGAGAGATTTGGATCGGGAGTGAGAGAGCAAAAGATGTGACTGAGAAAGCGAGAGCGAATGAGGAGAGTAGAGAGATTGAGTATGAGGAGCCATGATTCTGAGTGTGAGAATTGACACAACAAAAGGCAACAGAACTCAAAAGATTTTAGTAACTTAAACATAGGATTTAGTCCATTCCACATCAAAAAAAGTAACATAAAAAATATTAATGGTTCTTAAATGGGTAAGTCTGGTCTCAATTTTCAGATTCGACGCAATGCCACTTAGAGCCGAACCTGTTTGAGGCCCATCGTATCCGAATTTGGTTGGATCTAGACCCTTTAATTTGAGCACGTTCTAATATGTTTGGGTAGGGTCTAACGGGTCTAGTCTGGTCTAAGGCCCATTGCCATCACTAAACTTGCGCAAAAGCAAATGTTTTTTACTTTTTTCACTGATATTGATATTATATATTTATTAAATTTAAGCCATCATTCTCAATTTTTGATTCTAATTAACTATATTTGTGTAAAGTAATAGATGAAAGGTCTTTAGAGAGCCAGAGAGAATGATACAATTCTCAAAATGTAACTTTTTAAGGATAATATAATATTCTATAGATGTTGAATTTCTCCAAGTTTCAATAGGTTTGATGTTTTTTTATAATTTTCTTTTATAACATTTTTATTATTTTTATTAATTAATTACTTTATATTTTTCTATGGTTAACGTTCTATATATATTTTTCTATATTTTGGACTATATCTTAATTTCTCTAAATTCATATTAAAAAAATTCATATGAATAGCAAAATAAATAGCACTTTTAGATAAAACAAATGGATTCTCAATATATTATCAAGTAAGAAAACAATGTACATTCTTAACTCTTAAAAAAGGGAATTATGTAAAGCTTATTTCATAGCTTTGAGCCATCTCACAATGTCTTTAGTCTTTACTATTTATAAATGCAAATATGATAGAAAATTTTTTTTAACCGAAAAACAAAAACACACACACATAATTAAGAGGTGAGATAAATAGTAATGGACATGCACTACTGAATCATAGAAATAACTAGCCTTTAAACCCGTACTATCTACGACTTGTTTTAAAATTTTAACTAAAATATTTTTACAAATATTATATTTAATCTTATAATTTAAATTTTAAAAATAATAATATGAACAGATCTATAATTTATTTCTTTTTTTTCATTGAAATATTTAAAAAGATACTATTTATTATGATAACTTTAAATCACATATTGTTTTAATTTTTATTTTCAAAGAAAATCTTAATAAATACTTAATAGGACACGTGTGATGATCTCAGCATTTGAACTCTTATATATATATATATATATATATATATATATATATATATTATCATGTGAACTCATATATATATATATATATATATATATATATATATATAAAATATTTATGTCAACGTTCTGATTGACCAATGTTTTCAAGTTGCCTCCCTTTTTAAGATGATCAAAAACTTTTTGAAGTCTTTACCACAATCTGCAATCTTTTTAGAGCTTAAACCAAAGCAAAATGAACGTTGTTTAGCTTTTAAATTTCCCTTTAGACGTAATTACTTTGATATCATAACCCACCACAGTACCTCACTGTGTCACAGACAGCAATAAAGCAAAACACTAAAGGAGAAAAGGGCAACGTTTTGAGATGATAACCTTACTAATTGTGTTTAGCTTAGTCAGGCGTGAGGGAAGCAATTCAGAAATTCGAGAAATTGGGGAAACTTTAAGCGGATGCCCTTCATCAATCACCACATGATGAGCTTCTTTTTCTCACGTCATCATTGTTTCAACTTTTCTTTTTGACAATAATGGTGGCCATAATACATGTAATAATTACCATGGTAATTGGATTCTGCAAATCAAGCGGAAATGTTTTTTTTAAAAAAAGTTTATTACTTTCAAAGCACTGTTCCTTCATCTCTTGTGAGTTGTGCCAAGCAAACAAGAACACACAATATACCCTCGAAACGAGAAAGTAAAAAGATAAAGCTCCCTTTCTTAATCGACTTGGACACTAGCTAGATTAAGGAAGAGCTGATACTGAGAAAAATAAAATTCAAACAAAAAGTAATGAAATATGTGTTATAGTAAGATATTTTGAAGATCTCATTTGAATCTAAATTAATATGTTTTATGTTTTGAAAATATCAAATTTTTAAGAATTACAATAAATTATGGATTGCTAACTTTAGATACTCATCAACTATGTCTATGAATCCTGCAATTACATTTGCGAGATGTAAGATGCGTGTGATTTTACAAATGTTAAAACTTACTCTGGAAAATATAATTTTATATAATTTATAAGTTGTAAAACATTTTCGCCATTTAATCATGTCATTTTTTTAAATTTAAAACGTGACAATATAATTTTTAAGTGAAGACCAGACACTTAAGAAGTGCTCCATAGTAAAAATTTATCATTCTACGTTGACCAAACTATGAATTGCAAAATATAAATGTTTTGATACAAGACACTTTTAAGTGTCTCGTTTGGGATCAAAAATTATATATCATCATGTATTTAATTTTTTTAAAAAAATTGTGTTATGAACAGTGTAAAAATGTTGTAACTTATAAATCGCATAAAATTATTTTTTTATTGATATTAGAAAATTGTGTGCATGATATGCATTCACAGATATGGTTAAGTTTGTTATGATATTATTTTGTTTTTGTTAGGCAGCCGACGAATACTAAAACTTTATGATTTATAGTTAGAGCACGTCCAGCGTACCACTCGTGCGAGGAGAGAGAGAGAGACGAGAGAGGGGGTTGCCAACTCACGGCTGTGCAGTGGATGGCTCAACAAATGTCCCTCGCGAGTTGGCTTGCTGCGATGAGCAGCCTTTCATAGGCCAAGTTTTTTTTAATTGTTTAATCATTGTTTTAAATATTTTAAATTGGTTTTAGATTATTTTTTTGATTTTAAAAATAACGTTGTGTGTTGTATAGTGAGTCTATATATATTATTTTATTTGATGAGGCAAAATGATGAGCCTTCTACTGGAGAGAGCGAGGACTGTGAGGCAAAAAATTGGAAAGAAGGTTGATGTGGTAGTGGTAGATCCCTATCGGTGAGTCAAAAAATTGGCTCACTACTGGGTTTGTTCTTAAAGATAACAATGGAAAATTTAATGATTTTAAACCATGTAACACATTGATTTTGATCAAGGGAAAACACTTAAAAAGTGTCTTACTATACATTTTATATCATCATTGCTGTAAATCAACACAAGATAGCCAACAATTTCTGACATAATTTTCAAATTATATAGAAAAGAATTCTAACTAATATTTGGTGTAGTGTCTGACAATTAACTTTGAACATATATTTCAATATCAATAAGAACCAAATCCCAGGCAGGATCAGTCAACGAGGAACACAGAATATATCCGTATCCTCCATCCATTAATGTGATCAGGAGGGGGAGAGAGCGACAGAGAGAAGAGCGCTAAAAAGGACAATGCCAATGCAGCAATCTGGAACCTTGCTTTTCCAGCTTTTCTGTGACCGTAGAGCATGGATGGGAAACGAAACGGAAGAAAACAAAGAGTGATTTAATGCAACTGAAACCAATTCAGACAACGAGCAATGGACCAAAAGGAATTACATGGAGAAGAGAAAATATGAATTACAATTAGGAATTGGTAACAGGTCTAGTATCTATCGATTAAATGGGTTGATTCATTTAAAATATGATCAATACAGAGTCGAGTTAATAATGAATCGACATAAAAGTTGATTATCAATGCTTTTTACATAACAATAATCATTATAGTTAAGTATTTTGTGCAAATTTGTCTTATTTTATAAAAGCGGATTTTCTATAAGCTGACCCGACCCGACCCATTTATTCTACATAAAAGATCCGACCCGATCCAAATTATTAACGGACCTGCCATTACCCAACTCAACTTATTCTGTAAATGAATCGATGTTAATTTGACTTGATTAGATCCATTGCCCATCCCAAATTACAATTTCACTTTACTGGGAATTTTGCTGTTCCTCTAACCCAAAAACTCCGACCACGATCTCAGAAGCACAAACAAGATAAGCATTAATTTTACTAGGATTTAAGTAGCCACATGTATTGAACAAAAAAGTAGACTCACATGTCCATACCCAGGAGAAGGGATAGGTCGATAGAGGAATTCCAGACTAGAACAAAAGTAAGAAAAAGGACAACACATCCTGGAATTAATTTGAGTCTAAACTATGCATTATGTAACTAACAAGGGAAAAAAAAATTAACTAACAGGAGCGAGGAGGCTTGAGATTCAACCCGAGATCATCCTTGCCCAATACCAAACATGCTTTGTACTTGGTATCGACGCATTCACCTGGGTGCAGTCGTTTCTTCGAATGGAGTGGAACCCCGAACAGCTTCGTCTTACTGCTTTGATCCTCCAAATTCATCCCCCTCCCAGCTGCTTCCTCGAAACTAATAGGCGGCTTGGCCAAGTAGTTTGAGGAGGCAGGAACGGGCTTGGCGTGGTTCTGGACGAAGTAGATGATGTCGTTGTAGAGCTTCCTCATGTGTGCAAGCTCAGACACGAGGACGGAGTTACTCTGCCGCAGCCGCTCGTTGTCCTCCGATAGGGCGGTCACGGTATCAGCGCAGGAGGCGGAGGACTTCGAGGGCGGGGAAATGGAACCGCGGTCGTCATCCACGGAGTCTGGAGGGGAGAGACTGATCCGGCTGGGGGACAAGCTGGGGAAGTAGGTGGGGTTGGGGCCAATGTTGAAGTGTAACTGGCTAGTAGTGGTCTGTTGGGTTTGTTGGTGAGGTTGCCCGGTTTTCCTCCGGTGGATCTCGCAAAGCAATTGCTTCTCTCCTCTCTTGAAGAACTTGTTGGCGAATTCCCATCTGTCTGTAACTATCTTCCGAAAACCCTGTCAACACCAAACGTATGAGTCATAAAATTAGAGAGAGAGGGAAAGAGAGAGAGAGAGAGAGAGAGAGAGAGAGAGATAGAGAGAGAGAGATATGGGATGCTTACGTAGGTGTTGAGCTGGCGGACGAAGCTGGAGAAGTTGTTGTGCTTGAAGTAGTTGGGGAGGAGGTCACGAGCGAACTCAGCAGGGCGCCAGACGATGAAGGTGGTGTCATCTTCACCCCAAGAGACGATGTGGTCCGTGGTTGGATCATCAACGAGGTGGTAAGCCTTGGTCAGGAATGGGGCTGGAACGGATTTATGGTTGTCTAGTGCCAGTATTATGCCCCCACAATTATCCAGCATTAGTGCCATTTCCCCAATGAACAGTCGGGCAGAGCTCACAGAAGCAGAGCGCTAGCGCGAGGGTGGCGCCCCGGAAAAAGGGGGGGGGGGGGGGGAGAACGGGATGTGTATTAAGAGTCAAAAGTTTGGTGTCGTGGGCGAGGAAGAAAACCGAAGGGAAGATGGCAGGGAGGGCAGGATCGAAAGAATGGGTCAAAATGTATAAGGGAAACTCGTGCTTCAGGGGGCGAAGGAGAGGGTAAAAGACAGTTAAAACGTCTGCATAACTCTTTCAAACAGAGTAGTGCTATCGACGAGCAAAGTATTGGCCAGCCTATGGGTAAAACATAGATAGTGGTCGTACTGATAAAAAGTAATCCATAAATAGAAGAATAAAATGATTTTTGAAGTTTAATAAACAACCCATAGTTCTATTATAGTTCGTAAATCAATCATAAGTAGTTACATGACTATTATTAACTTTTATTATGCATCAGCCCCTTCCAACATAAAAAGGCGCAAAATTAAAACTGTAAAGAGAATATAAGTCAAACTACAAATTAAAAAAATGTTATAGATGACAATTGACATACCATATAATTATAGGAGTTTATTACAGCATTACATCTCAGAATCCATCGATGCCTTGCTAGAAATTATCTTTTAAATTTTAAAATTGATACCTCTAATATTAACCCATTAGTGCTATTGAAAATACAACTATTCCAATACTGATGCACGCGTTGTTCTCTAAAGGCTGGTGATATAAATCATTTTGCCTAACTTTATGAATATAAAAGATTGTAAAGAACAAGGTGATTTTACATAATGTAGAGTTACTGGGTCAAAATGTTGTTGTTGTGATTCTTTTATTTTATAATTTGACACCCAATTGTCATTTTTATACTAATGACATATATATTCAGTATTTTGGAAAATAATATGCCATCAAGTGATTGAGTAACTTACGTTAGCTAGTAGCTAGTTCTAGAAAAAACCTTATGAATCGATGGCACATTTTTCATATAGATTAAACATAGTGGCATTGAGTTTTTAAAAAAAGGTGGTAAATTGAAAAACAACCAATAACTTAACAGTATTACATGATATATGACTAGTGCTACACTCTTACTTTATTCAATTGCACCATTTTTTAAACATTTTTATGTATGATGCATTACCTTTTCCCTAACACAAGACATTTATATATTAGTATTATTTTTTCCATTTCTTTCATGCTCAAATTTCAGATATTGATGCCACAAAGTCTGCAATGCAGACTATAGTTATTGGACTCTGGATCTGGTAGGACGGAGACATTTTTCAAAAGAATTAGGGCTTTGATTGGATTAAATGTTTTTGTTCATGGTACTATTTCCTTTTTTTTTGGGTTGAAGTCTGTTCATGGTAATGTTTGAAATCAATGAACATAGGTAGAAGTTTAAGTCGTTTTTCGGTGCTAATAAAAAGGAGTGCATTTCTGGACTTAATGGGGAGCAGCCTAGAGGGGCGTGAAACTGGAGAGAGAGAATATGTGTCTACCGGTCTACCTAAGACTGTAAAAAATAAGGGCCTTTCAAGGTAAACCCGCGGCTTTCTTTCTGCCGCTATCACCCTCCCCCCTTATCCATCTCTCCCTGTGTCCGCTACAGAGTTTGACTCCTGCATGTCCACTTAAAAATCTAGCAAAGCAGGGGGGCGTGGGTGCAATGCATCAAAGAGACTTGTGACTGTGCAATGTGCATGCATGGTGGTCGAGAATTGACTGTGACACCTCCTCTCCCCAACCTTGTTCTTTCCTTAATGTAGCCACATTTATACTTTTGGCAGCTACTTGCCTGTATCTTCCTTTTCCTTGTAACATATAATTTATGTATACTCAGAAAAGGTCCTCTTACTTCTATTTTCTTCCAAAATTATCAAAGTCAATTAAGAATTTTTGTTCACTCACCTTTAATGCACTTAAACCTGAGACGAGACTCAAACCCCCCTCCCTCAGGGGAGGGGTGGGGAGAAAATCCTAAGAATTTATGTCACAGTTTCTATGGCTAAAGCAATCCCCTCATGCACACCAAATTATTGCAGGGGCTAGGTTGCCAAAGCCAGAGTTGATCTTCAATTTATAATAGAGATTCCACCAATATAGGTTTTAAGAAAATAACAGTAGTTCTACCGAATAAAACATCACAGGTCCATAACATTAAAAAGACAATCTTGTATGCAAATATTTTTATTATAGTTTAAAACCTATTCCTAAACCTTTAATTATCAACTTAAACTTTTGATTGAATTGGTTGTTGAATACAGTACTAGAGCCCTTATAAGCGAAAGATCTTAGGATCAAATCTCAACAATCCCTATACTAAATTATTGCATAAGGTGAGGATGACCCCTTATAACATCTACGTTTCAAATCCAAAGGATATCCATGTGAGGGGCATGTTAGATATAAAATTTATTTCTATGCATTCAACCATCAATTTAAACTTTTAGTTGGGTTAATTATTGAACAATTTTGAAGCCCTAAAATGGATCAACAATCTTACTATAAGAACAACGCACCACAATAAAAATGACTTTTACCAACATGGATATTTCTATTGCAATAAGTACATTTTCTATTGGTAAAATGTTATACCAACAGATATTAATATGTTGCTAAACTATTAATTAAAAAAATATGATGGTATCAGTTTTACCAACATATATTGTAATCTATCACAATTTCTTGTTAATACCAATAGAAAGTTTTTGTTGGTGAATGTCATCATTTTATCAACATATACATAATATTTTGGTGGTCTCATGTATTACCACCAGATGCATCTATTGGTAGAAATCAACTTGAGGCAAAAATTATTCACCGACGTACTGCATTTGTTGATACTTCTGTCTTTTACTCACATTTTTTTAGTCTTGTTCAACAAGAACATCTGTTGGTACTACCAACCAAAAAAGAATTTCTATCAAACTCCAATTTGTTCATAATTCCTCTCTCATGATGTTTTCAAATGAAATATCTGTTGCTAAGAGTCCATCCATTCATGTGGGAACCCTTTTTCCAACAAATAAGTGCATATAAAATCGAACCTGTAGATTCAACAAATTTTCACAATAGGAGAATCAATCCAAACCAAAGCACTATTTACCAAGAGAGTTTCCAAAAGTGCTATGTATATATTCACTTAAAGTTCATAACAAATATATACATAACTCCAAAAATATAAGATTGAGATTAAAGTCCAAGCCATGAGTGCAAACTCTTAAATACTACTTAGTCTCCCTATAAGGTAAGTTATGACAAAAGTTAACCCCACAAAGGAACTCAAACTACATTTGATTCATTATTTGCTTTTCATGAGCTTCTTTGGCTTTTTATTCTTTAAATGCATGACTATTTGCATTGTCATCATCATTGTTCTCATCTTCCTCAAATGAAGAAAGAACATCCTCCAATATTCTCTATTAAACAAGCACAAACACATAAATCTTAAGAAAATGTAATGGAGAATATTAATGACATTCTCCCTTAACAACATAATATCAAAATTACTATCGAAATCATAATATAAGAACTGTTTTACTTGTTTAGCTTCTATGTTCTATGACAAGTTTAGCTTGTACATTTCATCACATGTTTGAATACAAGGCCGCATATTTTAATTAATAAAAACCTACTTAGGTATATTCCAACTCCATAACTAATAACCAAAATTCCCTCATTACCTTATCTCTCATTGCCTATACGTACTCCAAACAAAGTAACTACTCACCTAACCTCCAATCACTCTCTCATTACCTTATCTCTCATTACTTAAACATATGCTAACTAAAGTAACTAATCGCCTAAGCCTCCAATCACTCTCTCATTACCCTATCTCTCAAGTTATCAAAACAGACAATTAAACATATTACAACTAAAGAAACTAATCACCTAAACTAATGATCACTCTCTCATTATCTTAATTGACTTTGTTCCCACCATATTGTACATATCCAGTTGCCAAAAGAGTTTTTATAATCAATAGAATATAAAAACAACAAACCTATGAAAAATCTCATAGGAATACCTGGTGATTTAAAAGCATTAAAGCACTTTCACCAAATTAATGACATATCCAGTTTTATTCTCCAAGTGTTCAATCTTCTCTTGACTATCCTTTTATTTTGCTCGACTTTCCTTCTTTTAGTTTGCTTGTATCTTTTAGAGCTTGAATGAGGAACTTTGACCCTAATGCCAAGGGTCTTAGCATAACCATACTTGTCTTCTTCAGCATTTTTTTTTTGTTGAAAATTTCATCTATTGCAGCAATTGCTTCCTATCATGTTAAACATTAATAAAAGGAAACAAAATGAATAAGCAAACCAAAGACAAATAAAAGCTCATACCTTTGCACTAGCTGAAGGATCATCAAGTTTCGTAGCTTACTTTGGTGTATGGGTCTTCAACCATATTGTAAGCCTATATGTGTTGTTGCTTTTTTCCTAAAAAGTAAGTAAAATACAAAATGAGTTACCTAAAATCAACGTGAGCTATAGTATAAAAAAGGTATAATAATACCTATTCTTCAGCAAGTGCACGTGCGAAAGTCTTTTTCCCTCCATAGTGACACATTTTATTATTGGCCCGATTTTCAATCCCTCTTTTAGTTCTAGCTAGCGTAAATGACTAATGGTCAAATCAAAAAAAATTTTGCATTATTTGACAATAATCATGACTTTAAATATTCTTAGAGTAGAAAATTATCTTTCCCTTCTGTGATTCCCAAAACTGTACTAACTTGCCTGTGCTTCAATTGGTATGTGTTTTGACCTTCTACTAATTGCTTCATCATAACTTCTACCATCAAAATATGCCACCTTTAACTCACATTTATAGCATCTCCAACAAGCATACATTTTCTCGATTGCCAATTCGTAAGGCTCCTTGTCTTAGGGAAAGTAAAACTAATGCTATAAAAAGGATACGAAGAAAAAGAACCAATTAAGGCTTAAAATAAACTTAAAAGTCATATTTTACTTTGAAATCCTTTAAAATTTTATCCCATAAGAAGCATACAAAAATATCAAAGTGTAGAGGTTCAATTTTGAAAGCAATGCAGTATATATTAACACATATATTCCTTCACCTCTGCTGACACTAAATCATTTTTCTCTTCAACTTTCCTCCAATTAATACAATCAAGTTGTAGTCTTCTGGGGACTCGCACAAGATGCCCAATCATGTAGACATTTGCCTCTGAGAATTACTTATAGGTTGAAGCTCTTCTTTCACATTGATAAACACAGAGTTTTTTAAAATATTTATCTTACTAAGCCCACGAGCCTTCTCATTCTTTTCAGTGGTTGCTTGTATGCACCTACTACTTGTTGTTTTGTTACCACATCCAATCAATGATTCACCATGAATCTCATGATTTGCTTCATTTTCTCTATGCCCCAATGAGTTTGTACATTGGAACAACATTTACGATAGAAAATGCTAAAGTAAAAATGATAAGTTTGTACATATATAGGTGAATTACCTGATTTAATTTAAAGGACAATATCATCCTAGTCTACTATTATTTGTTAAGAATAACATGATTTATGGTTTACATTGCAATCTAGTTCAAATATATGGTGATATCTTAGCATTTAAGTTTCCCATAAACAATCCCCTTTTAAATAGGAAAGAGCATTAGAATTAGGTGAATTAGATAATGAAACATATACGAAAAATATTAAAGCTTGTCTAAACCCATATTCATGTAGTTTTAAACTTCCAGTTTGTGTTCTTAAGATTTATTATTTTTTTTTAAATCACCAAATCGAGGGAGTCGTATGTGGATATCTACATCTCTCTGATAAATAGATGGTTCATTTTTGACCTTGAAACATGGAGAGGAATTAAGAACTAAATACTTATTTATATTAATAATTTTTTGAAGATTCTCTTTATGTGAATTGTGATATATAGGATCAATACTTAGGATTTAAGATAAAATCATGTGTTTTCGGTTTCATTATTTTTTCAAGAAAACTGAAAAAGATATGATCTATCTTAGATCATAAGATATACTCCTAGATTACTACTAAGTCAAATTGTGAGGGGATTTTTTTAGGGGGGGGGGGCGGAGATTATGATGTAGTTAACAATGAATAATTAAAGTGACAAGCTCAATAATTGGTGTAATAATAAGTGAGATAGTCAATGTTTCTCTATATGTCATTTTAACTCATCAATATGGCACCATTTAGCCTTTTTTGTTGCATACACTCATACTTTCTTGCCTTTCAACCAATCACCCCCAGCCCCCTCCCTCCAAAAAGAGGAATACATATGACTAAATGTGACCTATTGATGGTGCTACTTTTTCCTTTCTATTTAATTAAATACAGTGGGTTTAATTTGTGCATTGTTGGATTGAACACCACAAGGAAATAATGCAAGATTGTTATCTTTTGCATTAGACATATATAAAAATCTAGTGCCTTATGACTTTTTCAAAGCCGTAATGCAATGAATTTCGATATAAATCTTGTATACTCCTTGTTGGAGTATTTTGTGTACTTTTATAATAAAATTTTAATTTTTGTGTACTTCTCGATCTTTATAGTATATTAATTTTGCAGAATAAGAATATGCTTGAACTTCCAACTCAATAGCTTTTAGTTATTTCAATCAATTTTCGTTGCATTTTCCTGAAACATATACAATAACAAATCCATTTGGGCACCTCAACACACCATCCTGCAGGCATGAAATCCAATAGATCATAAAGGAGAGATCAAACTCACCAGTATCAAAGTAGACAACAAATGGATGAAAGGGGGCCTCAAATTCGATGAAAACACCAAAATCATCAACTCAATTACACACCCAAATCCAAGCCCTAGCCTCGAGGCCTCTGAAATTTGATGCTCGAGCATAAAAATTTTAAAAAATCAAACTCATATACAAAATTCTAATGCATACACGAAATTCAAATTCAAATGATTGAACACATTAAAAAGGGTATTAGAGATACATGATTGAATGTGGGATAATTTTGAGTGTAAAATAAATGCCGCAAGTATACGACTATCGTCGTAATACTTGAGGGTCGTCTCCTTAGAGACGAGGATAAGATTAAAGTCATGATCTTAAATAATGAAATAGGTAAAACTAACTATATTAAACACAAGAGTCATGACATTAGTACAAATTTTATTCAAAGCTAGATTTTCTAAGGAATTCAACCAAAACTTATAAACTAAATAAGGAAATAAGTAACTTACAACCAGAAAGGCATTTACCGACTAATGTCATCAAATACTTATTAAAATCAATAATGAAACAAAACAAGCAGGACTAGGCTGAAATAAAGCAGAGTAGCAAGGGAGGGGGAGCAATAGAACTGAAACAAGGCAACAAACAGGGGAATTGAAGCTGCCATCAACAATCAACCCAAGCAATACAAGATAAGAAGATTAAAAATACAAGTCAAACCAAGACTATGAGAAGGAGGAAGTGATGGCATTGAGCTCCATTAATGGGGCGTCCCTAACTGTCAAGCAGAGAACCTAGAAACATATCCCAACTTTGACAAAGTCCAATTAACCTAAATAATCGAACCACTAATAGATATCCAGACTTCCAAGCTGAATGAATTTCATGAAATTCAAAGCCTAAAATCGCAACCCTTACTCAAAACAATCAACAAATCTAAAACTATTTTCACTAATTTTTGGCTAACAAGAGTAGATTAAGAATGAAAAACAGAACAATTACGAAAGAAAATCAAACCCTAAAATCTAAAGCGATACTTGAATTTAAGCACTAAAAATTGCAAAAACGAAATTAAACTAACAAGGATCCCTAATTAAAACCTAAAAAACTTAAACTAAACCTAATTTGATACCTAATTCTGGCGCCGCAACCTTCAATTTATAATGAAGGCCTTCAATCTCAACCGCTGATTTCAGATAGCGTGGATGGTCATGATGATGATGCGCTGGCATGCGAATGAGGATGTAGATGGTGGAGATGTTGTTGGTGTTGATGAAGTTTGATGGTGGAGTACAAAGATAGATCGAGAATGGGGGGATGGAGAGAGAGTGAGAGATGAAGCTGTGATGGTGAAGCTGGGAGAGGAGGTGAAATGTTGGGTCTTGGGATCTTCTGCCAGCAAAAGAGGAGAGAGAAAGCGTGAGGATTAAAGGGGAAGGGGAGGTCACATGCTGCGTGCTGGGGGGGATGGGTAGAATAAGGATTTATTTTATTTTTTGTTTTTGCTTTACTTTTTTTCAATGTATTCAACATCTACAAAATCAAATAAAATCAAATAAAATCTAAAAATAACAATTATTTTAAGCATAAATGAAGCATAAAGGTATTGTATAAATAACATATTTTTGGCACAAACAAATACCTGCACACCAAGATTTTGCTTGTTCTAGAGTAAAACAACTAAACCAATTAAAAAGAAATGGAAATAAGAAAAAGAAAATCCTAACTCACTTTCGTAGGAATTACGGTTGTATTCAGCGTATGGAATAAACCTTTTAAAACCCTAGGTTTCCCAAGTAGATGAGTGAGGTCTCGTGAGGGTTGTCAAGTGAAACAAAAATTATTTCAAAAACAAAAGAAAGTCTTTTTTTTGGATATATTTTCAAAACATAAACATATATATAAGTAATGGGGAAATCATATACATGGCTTAGGCAATTGCATCGCCTTAGTAACCAAGTTACCAAAGTATATACAAATAGAATGAACACTCAAGAGATAACTAAGTCAAAAAAAGCATCTAGACTCTCATTTTTTACCACACACACAATATGCAATGATATGTACGCCTTGGTGCATGTGCTAATGGGCTAATGTGTATCAACTGTTATGCATCAAGTTGCTAACATCGACGCAATCTCCGTTTCCTTGACTGATTGCCTTCTTTGCTCCATTTTTTCCCCTCTTTTTTTCCTTCTTTTTTTTTAAGAATAATAATGCACACATTCTAAACCTGCTTGACTTATAAATATTCAGGCCTTCCCCCAAAAAGGGTTTTATTTGAAGGTGCAAAGCACTCATTTCATTGCCCAAACAGATGTGAAATCAAGTAAAATAGCACATATTTAAGAAAATTAAACATATAAAATAAAGATAGTGGCTATGAACATTGGTTCCTAGATTTTTATTCACTTTTTAGACTTTTTTTCCTTTTTCCACATTTTTCAAGGGCTTAGAAGACAACTTCGACAAACAAAGAGTTCGCATGCCAACTTAACAACAAGACTCTAAGAATTGACATTGAAGTGAGCAAGTTAGCACAAAATCACACATATGAGATGAGGTTATTATTAAAAATCAAATCTACATCATCAATTGGACTATCTCATCATGCAAACTCTATTTACATGTAACTCAATCAGCTACCCATATGGGATCACAATATCCTAAGAAAGCACACAAATCCCCAAAAAAAAGGAAAATCTTTTTAAATTTTTAAAAAATTTTGAAAAATGTATACAAATGGGCACCTCATTCCTTGACCAAAACTTTACCATGTCCTCATTGTGGGAACTAAGACACGAAAAAGTAATCACATAAGCTATACAACTGGGAAAACCAACATAAATCTACAAATATATACAAATTAGGGCACCACCAAAAATTAAAAAATAAGCCAAAACCAAAATCACCAAAACCAAAATCAAAACCAAAATCGCCAAAGAAAGCAAAATAACCAAAAAAAAAAAAAAACTAAAAATCAAATCAAAATCAACCAAAATCAACATCAAACAAGAAAGCAAAAACAAAACCTACTCTAAAACAAAACAAAACCCAAACCAAACCAAACAAAAACAAAAGTAGACCAAAACACACATAATCACCAAAACAAAAACAAAACAAGACCAAGGACCTACTAAATACGTAACTAAACCAAAGGAAACCTTAACAAAACAAGGCACCAAAGAAAAGAAAAGAAAACCAAAACACAAAACTAAAACCACTAAAACACCAAAAAGGAAACAAAAACAAAAGATTAAACAGAACTAGAACCAAAGGGAAATACGAACTCATAAAACCGAAGAAACAAAACAATCAACTAAAACATACAAAAACAATCCTAGATATCCACAACCATTCACAATCCTAAACATCCATAACTAACAAGTAGTCACAAAATCATAACATAATCAATGGTGATCATAGCCAATTTGGCTCAACAAATCCCAAATTGCTCCTCAAGATTGATCACCCATAGAATCACAATTCTAAATATCCATAACTAAGTATGAAAAGAAAAGGAAACAATCCTAAATATCCATAACTATGTACAAAAAGAAAGAAAAGAAAAGAAAAGGAGAAGAAGGAGGGGGTGGAGCAATCATGCCAGGTTGGATACCAACTGTACCCAAGCCAAATGCCTCACTCAGATGGTATTGAGGAGGACCATGGAGCATCAGCTGCTCCATCACAACTCATAAGCTACTACTCATATCGAAACTAACCAACACTCGAAGCAGCTTGTCAAATAACCGAGCACATTCCTCACAAAAATGCAAGTAGTTTGAAATAAGAAGTGGAGCCCAAATCAAGTGCAAAAATGGAATGCAACTCAAGGCTCTCTTGAGCTTATCAAAGCTCTCAGCCCAATCAGAAGAGAGATGTGTATATGCAAAATCAGATACACAAGTCAATGGTCTAGCAATGATGTGATTATATGAATGCTTAAACCATCAAGAGTGGTCTGAATGACCCAAATAAAGAACAACATCTCTAAAAAGGGAAGGGAAAGGACCAAACCAAGGCCACTTGAATGAGATATGAAAATCAACCTCATAGGACGACCTAAAGTCAAATTCTTTACCTCAAAGTGATCCTGGAGTCTCTCTATGTCACTATCATCAAGAGTCTGATCTAAACAAGGACTACGAAGCACAAAAATCTCATCCTCTACAAAAGCAGACTCGGGAGGGTCTACAGAAGGAGGAAATATAGGGATGGTAGAAGAAAGGGGTGAAATGAGAGGCGTGGGATTACTAAGCTAACTCAAGGGAAGACTCATCAGAAATGGGATTAATAAGCTCATCAAGAGATGTAACCTCACTAAACTCAACAACATAAGGCTCATCGAGAGAATGCTCCTCAAAAGAGGTGTCATCTAACTCAACTAATATGCCACACTGATAATCTAAACTAGCATCAGTCTCAAATTCATCTCCATCCCCAAGCTCTCCTAAGGGAGCCAAGGGAAGAGAGGGGTCAGAGATAATCGGGATATCCTCAGAGGTGTCCAAAGAAGTGCTAGTCTCAAGGGCAAATGCAAAAGTTAATGATGGATTACTTGAAACCTCAAGGTCATCAGAATGTGTACCATCATAATAATCATGCCTTAAAGGAATCGTGCCTCACTCATAATATCAAAGTCCCCACAAGACCTAAGGTTCTTCTCGAGTAAACTTTGCAAGTAAATATCCCTATCAAAGGCAGCCAATGCATCTAATCTGTGTGGTCTACCAAGCAATGGAGAAGTATCAACATCATGGCCAAAAGAATTAAAATAATCGCATGAAACAGGAGCACATGGAGTATGAGAGTACTTACAAGATGTACCCCCAAATTGACTCTCATCTATAGCATTGTATAAGGGTTGGGAGTGGGGTGACTAAAGGTCTCTCTAGCATTTTCATGCTCTCACGTATCATGAGCCATATACTCAAAAGATCCCAAATTTCATCGGGACTCTTAGTGAATAAATAATCCAAACCCCCGGGGTACATAGTCTCTACATGATCCCAATATTCATCACTAAGACCCTTAAAGATCACTTGGCAAATTTCCCATTTCTTAAAACAATGATCAACATATTGAGTATGAAATTCATTCAATCAACTCAAGTATCGCCAAAATACTTCATGGCTCAAATTGAGGGAAATAAAAACTTACCATTCTGTTCTTTTTGAAGTCTTTAAAGTTTTTCAATTTTTTAGGGGTTTTTGAGGTTTTTTCTAATTTTTTTTAAAGCTTAGGCTTTTCTAATTTTTTTTTTTTTGGATTCTGGGAATTTTCAAGAAATGAACTAAATTAAATAACTATTAATAACAAAATAAACAAAGTAAGACAAAATATATGCTAGTAATAAGGAAGTAGCTAAGAAAAAGAGAGATGCAACCTAATCACATATCGCCGTCCCTGGCAACGACGCCTAAAACTTGTCAGATAATTTCTAGCATAAAGTAAATGCCACAAGTAAACAACTATCATCGTAGTATTTGAGAGTCATCTCCTCAAGGACGAGAATGAGATTAAGGTCACGATCAATAGAATTAAACTATCCTAACTAATGAAATAGGAAAAACTAAGTATATTAAACGCAAAAATCATGAGATTGGTACAAATTTTATTCATGGCTAGATTTACTAAGGAATTCAATCAAAACTTGTAAATTAAATAAGGAGATAAGTAGCTTGGAACCAAAAAGGCATTTACTGACTAATGTTATCAAATACTTACTAAAACCAACAGTGAAACAGAACAAGCAGGATTAGGCTGAAATGAAGTAGAGTAGCAGGGGAGGGGGAGCAATAGGACCAAAATAGAGCAACAAACAGGGGAATCGAAGCTGCCATCAACAATCAACCGAAGCAATACAAGATAAGAAGATTAAAAATAGAAGTCAAAGCTAGACTATGAGAAGGAAGAAGTGATGGCATTGAGCTCCATTAATGGAGTGTGCCTAACTATCGAACAGAGAACCTAGAAACGTATCCCAACTTCGACAGAGTCTAATTAACCCAAATAATCGAACCATTAGCAGATAACTGAACTTCCAACCGTAATCAATCTCATGAAATTCAAAGCCTAAAATCGCAACCCTTACTTAAAACAATCAACAAATCTAACACTCTTTCCACTAATTTTTAGCTAACAATAGTAGATTAAGAATGAAAAATAGAACAATTACGAAAGAAAATCAAACCCTAAAATCTAAAGCGATACTTGGATTTAAACCCTAAAAATTGAAAACCCAAAGTCAAACTAATAAAGAACCCTAATTAAAATCTGAACAACTTAAACTAATCCTAATTCAATACCTAGTTCTGGTGCCGCAACCTTCAATTTATACTTAAGGCTTTCAATCTTGACTGCTAATTTTAGATAGCATGGATGGTGAGGATGATGATGCGCTGGCATGAAAATGAGGGTGGATGAGGATGTAGATGGTGGAGATGTTGCTGGTCTTGATGGAGTTTGATGGTGGAGTAGAGAGATAGACCAGGAATGGGGGGATGAAGAGAGAGAGAGATGAAGCTATGATGGTGAAGCTAGGAGAGGAGATGAAATGTCGGGTCTCATGGTCTTCTGCCTACAAGAAAGGGGAGAGAAAGCGTGAGGATCAAAGGGGAACGGGAGGTCATGTGTTGCATTCATGAGGGGGGCAATGGGTAGAATGAGGATTTATTTTATTTTTTTGTTTTTTCTGTGCTTTTTTCCAATATATTCAACACCTACAAAACCAAATAAAATCAAATAAAAATCTTAAATAACAATTATTTGAGCATATATCAATCATAAGAGCATTGTACAAATAACGTATTTTTGGCACAAACATTGAACACATATACAAAATTTGAATGCGTCCCACACAAAAAAACCCCTTGTCAGAATTGTTGAAAAAGATCGACAATGGTGATTGATAACTCACTGGTAAGGATGCCGGCGCTAGGAGAGGATAAAGATGACAGGCACCAGGTAAGCGGTGGAATGATGAATCGTTGGAATTTAGGGGTGGAGGGTGGCAACTGGAGAGGGTTCTGCTCTTGTGGTATGGTGTCAAAGACTCGAAGGGTTCGAAATTGGGAAGTTGATGTAGTTTCATTTTTTTGCTTAGGACTAAGGAGTCTTCCATGTAGGCCTTTTTCTTTTTTCTTTTTCTGATCAAGTAGGCCTATTTTTAATTAACGACATTGGATGCTGATTTATATTTTTTTTCCATTGTTTATAAATTAATTTAATTATTTGATACTTTTTATTATAGCAAAACATAAATTACATATTATTTTTAAATATATATTCATTTAATCTTTTTCACCATAGCAATGGATTAAATTATATTGCCCCATTATGAGCAATACCAACATACCTCTTCATTAAAAAAAAAAAAAATGGTATTACTATAACAACTTTAATAAAAAAACGTGCATCGCAAAATATTATAGGTACAGTGTTAACAATACCAATAGATCTCATAAATCTGTTGCAATTTATTTGCATACCGTTGGACGCCAATTTTACAAGAACAAAAAATTAAATTTGCTAGTGAAATGCAATTTTACCAATAGAAAATATCATTTGTTGCTAGGTTTATATTGCAATAACTTTTTTTCTGTAGGGTCATAATATGTCTTAATTAGAAATAATTTTAATTGTCAATGCCAGCTAGCGTGTAATAGGTGTAACACCCCAAATTTAATAAATTTTGAAAAAACTCATTTTTTATAAAAAAGACAAGAAAATGCAACGTAGCAAGCAACTCATACCATTCGTGGAGGCCCACATGCACTTGGGGGTTCCAGGTAGGGACCCTTATAGTGGGGACTCTACTCAGGAATTTTTTAAAAGAGAGCGAGATTCGAAGTTCAATATGGAAAATTATTTTAATTACACTTGCATTAGGCATTCTTACATTAAACATGCTGCCCTAATAGGATTAACAACACCTCTAGGTTAAACCATGTAACTACCCCTTGGGAAAATAGCTGGTTGTCATGGTGGGTCCAGTATTCTTCCAACTGAGCATGCAACTCTTTCATTCACGTGTGACACACATTATTTGTTCGTGTGACATAGGAAAGTAACCAAAATGTTCCAGTCTTGCCATGCACCCTGTGGATGAAGTATGAATCATTTGGGTTATGAGATGACTATTCTAAACCTTGCCCAAACCTCTTATAACTTAGAACTTTAGATTAGGTTGGAACTCATTTGCGTGCATGATTATGTGAATGTTTAGAACTCTAATGGACTATCTAAATTAACTCATACTTAAAGACCAATGTATTGATGTTTTAGGGTTCATAACATCACCATGGTGTCTGGGGGTCCAAGTTAGGAGAGTGCCAATCTAGGTTGAGTTAAAAGCGCAATCAAGTTTTACACCTCTTAGATTATGTTGAGTCTGAGTATTGTGGTCTTACATTATAATATGACTAGCAGAAGTTGTTTGTAGGCCTTGCATGCACCATAACATGAGGATTAGCATTATTAGTCTATGACATCAATCATTAATAGTCACAGTCCAGCAACAAAAATATAGGGAGAGGACCCAATTGGGTTCTCATGTCTAGGCCATCCGCACGTATTGGGTAATGGTTAGACGTGGGTTCAATAGGGACTCAGCTGAGAGCCTGATAGAGAGGTCTAGTTCAATTTGGTCGTTTTAAGCCTGTATCAGGTTTATCATCATGGCATGATGTTGGTATACTAGGTTCCCAAGCAATATGTGTTAGTGCATGGATCAGAAATGTTTATTTCGAGTCTCAACAATTCAATTATGGGCTACCTAGGCCTAAAGAGTCATACATCATATGGCTTCACTGTGTATATCCAAGGGTAACTTAGGCATAAATGGTATATTACAGTCCGTTAGACCTTTAGAGCCCATGTTTATTCTAGGTTACATCCAATCACACATTGTATTTATAATGCATAAGTTCAACTAAAATCTAAATAGTTGATCCATAAGTTCATAGTCTATGCACGTCTCATCCATTCCTTAGGTCTAAGATCTAGGTATGAGTATAACAAGATTCCCATATGTGCCTAAGCTAGCCCATTATAGGTAAACCAAACCAAGCTAAGCTAAGGCCAATATAGGTCCAGGATTCACCTAGGATAGACTGAAATCTAACTTAGGCCTTTTAGTCAAGTTTCTAAGTGCAACTTAGGACTTAATCTCGATAAGCCTCGATTTTAGCATCTAAACCCCATTTATTCCCATCCCAATGTAACCCTTCAAGCTAACCAAGCCATCGTCTCTTTCACCAAATTGTAAGTCATTAACTATCTCTTTCAACCCATATCTAACACTGTTGACCCTACAATTTCATTATTCACTCCTCCAAATCATTTCCTAATTGAGCAAGTTAGAGAAAACTATGAAAGAGTACAAGCATAGCCCACGAACCCGAAGCTAGGCCTTTATCCAAAGAAGAAGTTCGCAAAATCAGTCTATAAGCTCAAAGTCAAAATTAATGTCAAAGTCAATGCCCAGTTCTTTACCATCCCAATGGCAGGTAGCACTAAAATGGCTTCGAATATAAAAATGATGGCAAGAACACAAGCCAGGATGGATGAAAGTGACAAGAAGATGTAAATGGTGGCTGCTATGATTCAAAGCCTCATAACGGACACTTAAGGAAAGACAGCGAAGCCCCCCATAATAAAGGGGACAAAGATGATGACAAGAAGAAAGAAGAGGAAGGGGGAAAGGATACCCCAAAATTTGATCTATACCTAGATCATATAGAGTAGCTACTTTTAGAGCCCTCAGTGTTTAACAATTATTTCTTTGATTATGTGAGATTCACTTCAATCTCAAAAGGAATATTACCACTAAAATTCACCATGCTAAGTATCAAATTCCACGTACTAAAAACCCTTATCATCAGTAAGGAATTTCATTGGTGCTATAACATTGAAAAGAATTAGAGCCCTAAATGAAAGGCTAACCAGAGATAAAGTGAGTTAAGTGTAGATAGGTTCTTTATTCTTTTGCATTCATTTTAAACCATTTGCTTCCTCTTGTGATGAGTTCTTTATGGGAGAAATTTGAGCCTTAAATGAACAAATGAGTATAGGTAAAGTTAGTTCCTAAGTTTCTGTGCATAATCATGGCAAGGGGCACAACTAGACTAGCACAAGCACAAATGGATTTAGAATTCAACGGAAACAAGTAGTGAACAACAAACAACTCAAACCTCACCAAACTGAAAGTGATATTGTCTGCACTTAAAGAGGATAAGATACACCACCAAGTCAAGAGCATGACCCTTACTAGGTAGATGGATAACTCACACTACAACCAAGCTCAATAAGACTCACTAGAACACCCAAAATGCAGGATAATCTAAAGAGTGTTTTGAGAAGGAGCTATGCTGAACTTTCATTTGCATTCAGCAGAACAATTTAATCAGGAAAATTAGGCTTAAATCCAAGGCTTACACGGCTCTTAGAATCACTTGCTAATGTAGAAAGCTAGCTAAAAACATCAGGCTAAGTAACCTATAAATAATACATAAAAGGAATAATTATTAAAAGAGCTTTGACACCTATTTATGTTGTCAAGCTAAGCTAATGAGGTTTCAAGCTAAAAAAACATCTTAGATCAACTAATCATGGCTAATCAAATCTTGAGGTTTGGTTGACCAAAATGCAAGCGGGTAGCAACCAGTGAACCATATGACAAAATATTTCCTCTTATCCTACCGCTACTTAAAAGCAAATGCTAGCTGATATGATTCAATCCTTTTAAGTTCAATTGAGAGAAATATTTTGGTTCCCTTTTCATGACCTTTAGCTTGGCAAAAGGTTACTACATAGTGGAGTCAAATTTTACTCTCCACCATTGGGCCTGTGAAATTATGAACTAGGCTAGACCGACTATTTTGGACTAAACTGATTTTGCTGTCTATGAAACAGTGTGGGGGAAGCTTTTACCACCTATTAGTTGAAGTGTAAGGTAAAAAAATGATCTAAGTTAATTCCTAAGTAGGCACTGAGGCCTCAATTCATCAAATAATAGAATACAGGTCTAAAAGACAAGTTTATGCATTCAGCTAAATGAGGACCGTGGCTTAGGATTATATGAGCCATGGGTTCTATGGATTGAGCTAGAGTGACTTAATTTAATATGGTGGTGGTATGATCTACATAGTATTACTACACTCTTGATTTGTAACCACACCTTCTATTATTCTACAAACATTTTACTATATTTGTTTTTGCTTAATGGGAGCCCTTTTTGGGTGAAGTTGGAGCTCCAAATGAAAATATAACTATTTTTAAAGTCAATTATTCATTTGGCTACTTTCTGGATTTTCAACCACACCATTGTTTTCTAGCACTTACTTTAGGCCATTAGTTTCCTCCTGGTGGGAGTTCCTTATTGGTGAAATTAACAACACAAATGAAAGATGAAAAGAGTTAAGTTAGATCTTAAATTTGCCTAGGTTTCTTAGTTTGTAGTTGCACATTTCATTCTATTGCACTTATTTAAGGGCATTTGTTTCCATTTGGGGGTCTTTGTGGGTGAGATAGAAGCTCCGAATGAAAAGATAACAAGAGTTAAACTTAGTCTTTAATTTTTGTAAAGTTCTTGATTTATAGGCACACCTTTTGCACTTATTTTAGAGCATTTGTTTCCTCTTGTAGAGAGCTCTTTATTTGTGAAATTAAATCCTCAAATAAAAGGACAAATAGACCTAAAGTTATTGGCTTATCTCTTAACTTTCAGCCGCAACATTCATTGTTGTGAATTTGTTTTATGGCCTTGGTTTCCTCTTGCTAGAAGCTCTTTGTTGTTGAAATTTATGTCTCAAATCAAAAGATGATGACAATTCAAGCTAGTTCACAATTTTAGATGGGTTCTTGATTCGTAGCATCATGTTTTGTTTTCTTGCACTCATTTTTAGGTATTTGATTCCTCTTAGGGGGAGCTTTTTGTTGACGAAGTTGGAACCCCAATTGAAAAAACAACTGGAGTTGAAGTCAGTCCTTAAGTTTGGCTAACTTCTTGATTTATATCCACACTTTTTGTTATGTTGCACTTATTTTAGGGCATTTATTTCATATTGGGTGAGCCTTTTGAGGGAGAAATTCAAGCCCTGGATGAAAAGACAACTAGAGTTAAAGTGAGTTCATAAGTTTGGATATATTGTTTATTTATAGTCACATTTTTCATTCTATTACACTATTTTAGGACAATGGTTTCCCCTTGAAGGGAGCTATTTGTGGGTGAAATAGGACGCCCAAATGAAAGCACAACTAGACTTGAAGCTAGTTCTTAAGTTTGTTTAGGTTCTTGATGAGTAGCAAAACCTTTCATTCTCTTACATGCCCTTTAGACCAGTTGCCTATTCTTAGTCTGTGATCAAAATTAGAGCCCCAAATAAAAAGACAGTTAAAGTTTGTTGTTTAGTTTAGCTACATTCTCAATTTGTAGCCACGCCTTTCATTCTCTTGCATGGATTTTATTGCATTTGTTTCCCCCAGGTGGAGCTGTTAGTGAAACTCGAGCCTCAAAGAAGAAGACAACAATGCTTAATGTTAGTTCTTAAGTTTTGCTACTTTCTATTTTTTTTAGTCACATGTTTTGGTGTCTTGTGCTCATTTTAGGTCATTGGTTTCCTCTTAGTGGATGGTATTTGTTGGTGAAGCAGGAGTCCCATATGAGATGGTAACTAGAGTTAAAGATAATTCTTAAGCCCGGCTACAATTTGGATTTATAGACACAACATTCATTTCTTGCAGTCCCTTTAGGGCATTTTTTTTTTTTTCACTTCATTGGAGCTCTTCGTGGGTGAAATTGGAGCCCTAAATGAAAAGACAACTAGAATTATATTTAGTTCCTACATTTGGCTAGGTTCTTTTTTTGTAGCCATATCTTTCATTCTCTTGCACTCATTTTACACCATTTGGTTCCTCTTGTGTAAAGCTCTGCGCGAGAGAAATTTTAGCCCCATGTGAACAACTAAGTAGAGATAAACTTTGTTCTTAAATTTGGCTAACATTCTTGATTTATAGACACACCTTTTTGTATGCTTGCATACGTTTTAGTGCATTTGTTTTCACATAATGGGAGCACTTCGTCTGTGAAATTAGAGCCTTAAATAAGAAGACAACTATACTTAAAGTAAGTTCATACATTTGACTAGTTTCTTGATTTTTAGCCACAACTTTCATTCTCCCGTATTTACCTTACGACATTTGTTCCGTCCTAATGGAAGCAACTTACGGGTGAAATCTTAGCCCCTAATGAAAAGACAAAAAGAGATAATTTTAGATCTTAAATTTTGTTAAATTTCTTTATTTGTAACCATATTATTTATTCTTTTGCCCTAGATTGGGGCTTTCCTTTGCATTAGGGGGTATTTGGGCGTGAGATAAGAGTTCTAAATGAAAGATAAAACGAGTTAAAGTTAGTTCTTAAGTTTTCGTAGGTTATTAACTTACAGCCACACCTTTTATTCTCTTGCACTTATTTTAGAGCATTTGTTTCCTCTCGAAGGGAGCTTTATGTGGGTAAAATTGAGTCCTCAAATGAAAGGACAAGTAGACTTAAAGTGGATGAATAATTTCTTGATTTTCTACCACGACTTTCGTTATCTAGTGGTTTGATGTATTCACTCTATGCTTACCACTCACTCACTTAAGGAATGATAACTAAGCTAAGGAAATAAACAAGTAACCATAAAGTCTTAAACTCAGACTAAGATGTAGAACCAAAACCTAATACTTTCTCTTGGATATAGAATCACCACCAAGAGAAGCATTAAGGCCCTTAACTTGCCTTTAGATATAGAAACACCACCAAAGTGAAGCCAAGACTCTTACTAGATCACCACCTTACTTAACTTAAGCAAGGGTAAGCTAGATGAAAGTTTGCGAGTTCAAAGGAGCTATTGCTCAACTTCATTCAAATGTAACAAAGTGAGTCCACAAGTTGTGAGGGGAAGTGAGTTCTATACTATCTTACCTCTTGCTCACAATAGCCAAAATTCCAAAATAAGCTAGCCAAACAAGGTAATAATTGGATACATAAAATAGCCTACAAGTAGTTAGATGTAACCTAAAGGTGGCACCTCGTTAGTTGTTAATGTTTAGGCCTTAATTGTCAAACTAAGACATAAGAAAGCCTAATAAGATGTCTCAGTCACCAATGGAGTGCTCTTGAAATTGGATGCAACCTTAAGAAGCTCAAAGCAAGTCTAAATCAGCCACTTGCACCCATTTGTTCATTTCCTGGATAAGGGGATTTAAAACCCATATTTTGCTGGATAAAAGTTGACCTTCTGCCTAATTTATCCCCAATTTTTCATGTCCACCTGATAATATTATTAGTCTAATTTCAATCTATATAATTACAAAAAGAGTTGATGACGTTTGAGCACAAAATGAGCCTTATTTCAAGAACTAGGTAGATTGCACACTTGGCTTTGTTGGCCAATTTGAGGGACCAAGTGACTTCCAATCAACTTATAACTTCCTTTATTGGAAAGAATACTTCTTGAGCTTATGAATAGGGCTATTTTAAGCCTTCTAAACTTAGTAGAGGTTCAGGAAATAAGGTCTATAAAATTGGGCTTGTGCACTAGCTCAAATCCAAGTGATACACAACTTTGGCTAAGCAAAGCTTGAATGATTCCTTGGATATTGGTACTTGAATATGAGCTTCCTTAGCTGTTTGGACGGTTGATGATGATTCCATGGATGGACATCCATCAACCTCCACTTGTTGAGGACAATTTACCCTCAAGCGTGCTAGATGATCTCCATCAAGGAATGGACTCAAATCTACCACATTAAAGGTGGCTAAAACTCCATTGTCATCAAGCAAATTGATCTTGTAAGCATTATTATTAAACCTTTCAGTGACCTAAAAAGGACCCTCAGCCCCTAGCATTAACTTACAATTGCATTTAGAACAAAAATAATTTTTTTCCCCAAATAGATCACAACTAAATCCCTGCGTTGGAACTCCACTCTTTTCTTATGCCTTTGCTTGGGCTTGGTGAGAGGCATTAGACTTTTCTATCTTTTTCATGACTAGCTCATAGAGGTTTTAGATGTCTTCTATTCTCTTGCTTGCCTCCATACTTTGCTTCTCCTTTATGGCTCTTGGCACAACATCTGCAGGCTTAAAAGATCAACCCCATATACAAACTTGAAGGGAGACATCATGTTTGTGTTGCATGGGACCTTGTTACCTTCATGCTCAGCATATGGAGAAGTAATCCCAAGCCTTGGTATTGGAGCTAATCAAAGTCCCCAAAAATCTACCCAAGGCCTTTCGGTAACCTTAATTTGGCTATACATGTGAGGATTGCAAGTGGTGCTACCCTTAAGCTTGACTCTCATCATTTCCCATAAGGTGATCTAAAAATGGCTAATGAACTTGGTATGGTCCAAGATAGTGGGTTTAGGAATGCCATGCACCCTCATTACCTCCTTAAAAGTATAGCTCAGTAATATGAGCAGTATTATTGGTCTTGTTACAAAGGATGAAATAAGCCATCTTAGAGAATTGGTCCACCACTACAAAGATAGAGTATTTGTTTCTTTGTGTCCTTGGGAAGATAAGGATGAAGTCCATGTTAACATCGACCCATGTCAAAGTAAGGATGAGCAAAGGGGTGTAAAGCCCTCGAGCGATGGAGTGACTTTTAGCGACTTAGCATGTAGCACACCTTTTCAAGATGTCTTAAACATCCTTACTGATGCTAAGCTAATAGTAATTCCCTTTAAGAATGAGAAAAGTCTTGTATTCTCCAAAATGCACCTCCATATTGTGCAGCTATCATGTACCACACATGAGAATACAATAGTAATGCTCTTTAAGAATGAGAATAGTCTTGTATTCTCCAAAGTGCCTGATGAATGACTAGCCCCAAACCTTCCTATTAAGCAGCTATCATGTACCACACATTGGAATGCATAATCAGGTCCCTTTGAATAGCTACCCTTCTTAAATCAAGAAATCTCTCTTTGGATGCCATTGACATTCTGTGTAAAGCTCTCCAAAGTCCTCATCATCAATATAAGGGGACTTAAGATGCTCTAAGCCAACGATACAAGCATGTAGTTGAAACAAAAGCAAGTGAACCCTTATTAAAGTATTTTCTTCTTCATTTAGCTTCCTAGACTTGTGCTTGATTGTAAAGTGGAGTGGTTAGAGTAAAGGTGAGTAGAAGGTCCGAACGCTCTTAGTTTTTTTTGGTGGCTTTTTTTTTTTTTTTTGTGGAGTTAGGATAGCCTTAAAGGGACAAGGCTAACCTTCTTTTCACCCTTGGGAAGTTATAAGTGTTAAAATGGGCATCATACATAATCTTCCTATCAAATAATCAAGGCCTTCCAATGAGGTATAACATGTACCCATGGGTATAATGTCACAACACCAGTCATCATTGTAATTCTTGCCAATGCAGAAAGAAATCAAGGATTGTAAATCAACTTCCAACCCTTTATCATGATTGGGTTATTGTATGTTGTAGGGATGAGGGTGGACTATGGTTTGGAGGTTGAGTTTCCACACCATGCTAAGAGATGCAACGTTAGCACAACTCCCACCATCTACAACTAAGGGAAAAACCTTGTCTTGCACCATATGCCTTGAGTGAAAACTGTTATCCCTTTGTTCATATTTAACCACTTTAAAGACATTCAAAGCCCTCCTTAATACTGGAAGCTGTCATTCATTCGCCTCATGCACCACCTTATTTTGATCCTCCAAAAGATACACCTCCCTTTCTGTCCTCCACTTCCTCTTACTCAGTAGCCTCTAATTTGGCCAAGGAGATAATCCCCTCATTAGGATGCTCTAAGGCTATGTGCCCAAGGCCTTGACACTTAAAGCATCTGCTACTTTTAAGGGATCTGGGATTTGGCTTATTTTGAGGGGCTAGGCTTTTTTGTGAAGTGTGGTTGTTTTGTACGATTGAAGTAGCTAGAAAAGTGGGCTGAAAGGTTAGGGAAAAGCTCCACTTGTCAAAAGGTTGGCTCTTGGATAGAGGTTTGGGGAAGTCTCTTTTGAGGGGCTTGGCTTTCGTTTCTTTCTTAACTTTGTAAGCTAAGACACATATTTCATCAAAGGTAAAGTATTGTTGTTACTCTACTACCTGAGCATACCTAGGATCAAGTCCTCCTAAGTACCTTACAATTATTTGATCCTTAGGGTCTTAAAGGTCACAACTGAATAAGAGCTTCTTAAGCTCCTTATTATACTCCTCTACAGCCATGGTTGGTTTGTCAGGTTCTATAGTTGGGAGTAACTAATGAAGGTAATAAAGGGTTGGAATTGGTCTTTGAGATTAGGCTTCATCTTCTCTCACGTCCGGATCTTTCCCCTTCTTTTTCTGGCTCTTGTCTAATAAGATGGTCCAACCAAGAGAGGCATACATCATACACCGAAGCACAATGGGCTTTACATTCTTATCCTTTAGAATCTCCTAATAATCCAAAACTCCTTGTATGGTGGGCACCCACTCCAATAATTCATCTAGGTCTAGTCTTCCTTTAAACTTTAGGACCTCAACCCTAATGTCAGTAAGGTTTGTTAGATTCCTTTTTTCTCTTCTTGGTCTTCTCATGGACTCCTCTTCACTTAAACAATCAAAAGGATTGCTTTCTTCTTCATCTTTTTTTCCCTCGAACAGAATCAGAAGAGCTTTATGATTATGAGCTACAAATGTTCTTCCTTCTTCACTTTATAGCCTTGCCAAGTTGATGCCTTAAATACTTATTTTGGTTCTCCATTTCATCATTGTTAGACCTCAAGTCTTTAAAGTTCTTCGTAAGAGCTTTAACTCTTTCTGCTTATGCTAGCACTCATGACTTCATAAAGCTAGCAACCAGGTTCTTCATGGGATGTTCATATTTAGGGCAAGGGTTGTGGTTAGGGCTATGGTACTAGGCCAAGGAGAAGCCTTAGCCCTGATACTAAAAAAGATGTATTCCCTTAAGTCTTACTAGGCACACACTTAAGGAATGAAAACCAAGCCAGGAAAATAAAGCAAAAAAACCATAGAGTGTCAAACTCAAATTGTGATAGACATTGGGAAGAAACCGAAATCTAGTTCCTTTCTTGCATACAAAATCACCACCATGATAAGCATAACGACCCTTAACTTCCCTATGGATACAGAAAAACCACCAAGGTGAAGCCAACACTCTTGTTAGATCGCCACCTTATTCAATCTAATCAGGGATAAGCTAGAAGAGAGTTTGAGTGTTTAAAGGAGTTAAGGCTCAACTTCATTCAAATGCATCCAAAGTGAGTACATAAGTTACAACTGGAGAGAGGTTATATACTCCCTTCCTACTTGCTTACAACTACCAAAATTCAAAAATAAGCTAGCTAAACAAGGTAATAATGGACATACAAAATAACCTATAATCGATTAGACGTAACCTAAACATGAAACCTCTTTAGTTGCTAGTATTAAGGCTTTTGGTGTTCTTGCAAGTGAATGCAACCATGAGAACCTCAAAACAAGTCTAAACCAGCCACTTGCCCCAAGTTGGTAATTGCCCAGGTAAAGGGATTTTAAACACTTCTTTTAGCTAGAAAAAAAGCTGAGCTCATGGTAGCACTGATTTTATATGGACACGTGATGATATTTTTGGCACATTTTTAATCCATAAAAATTACAAAAATAGTTTAGGATGTTTGAGCACGAAATGAGCCTCACTTTAGAACCTAGTGGGAAACTGAATTATTGCACACTTAACATTGTTGGCTAATTTGAAGAACCAAAATGACCTCCAAACCACTTAAAACTTACTTTATTGGAAGTAACACTTCTTAAAATTAAGCACATGCTAATTTTCTCCCTTCTAAACCCAGTAGAGGTATCGAAAAGTAGGTGTATAAAACCAAGGTTGTGTACTTGCCCTAATCTAGGTGTTGAAGAGCTTTGGCTAAGCAGAGCTTGAATGTTTCTTAGACTTTACTACCTTAGTGCTTGAATATGAGCCTCCTTAGATGTTTGGATAGGCTAAAGATGCTCCCATGGATGGAGCTTCATCATGGCTAGTTTACAGAATTAGTTTCCTCTTACTGGAAGCTCATTATGGATAAAGTAGGAATCCCAAATCAAAGGACAACGAGACTTCATGTTAGTTCATAATTTTAGCTAGGTTATTGATTCGTAGCCTCACCTTTGCTTGTTTGCTCTTACTTTATAAGCTGTATTTGCTTCCCAATATAGCCTCTAATTTGCTCTTGTGACCTTTTCATCTACTTGGCTCTTACGTCAACATCATTACACACCCATGACTTAGTTAGAAAGGGTAGCAAGTCAATGGGAGTGGGGAGGATAACTCCATGCACACATTCAAAAGGTAAGCAAACTTAACATGAGGTAGCTTTCATTCCTGATCTTTCAAGCTCTTACTGAGTAAACTACTAAGCGAAGTAGTGAGAGTTTGATTAGTACCTCTATTTGTCCTTCAGTTAGGGGATGATAAGCCATACTAAACAAGACTTTAACACCGTTTAGTTTCTATAATGTTCTTCAATAGTGAGATAGGAACTTGGAATCTGTATTAGAAATAATGATTTTTGGCACACCATGTAGATTAATAATTTGATTAAAATAGAGCGTAGCAATATAGGAAACTTCATCGATTTTGTGGCATAGGATTAAATGAGCTGTCTTAAAGAACCTGTCCACAACAACCATGATTACATCCTACCTCGCTGTGGAGGTCCACAATGAAATCCATACTCACATAATCCCAGGGCTTTTAGGCATAGGAAGTAGGGTGTACAAGCTTTGATGGAACTCGCTATTGGTTTGTAGCAAATAAAATAAGTTATGACTACCTTGTGCGTATCACCTTCTATCATAGGCCAATGAAAATGCTCTTTAGGGATGTCAATTGTCTTATTTAGGCTAAAGTTACTAGCTAGAGCACCACCATGAGCCTCTCGAACTATTAATTCTCTTCAGGGACTTCTTAGAATACAAAGCTTATTGGTCGTAAAAAGATAGTAGTCTTAGATTATGCAAGGGATAACTTTTGCAATCCCATATAAGAACTCATTAAAATTTGAATCCTCTATGTGAAGTTCATGTGTTGAGTGATATCCAAGGACTTTGGCTTCCAAAACATAATGTAAAGCATACCTCCTTGAAAGAACATCCACCATGATGTTCTCCATTCCATCCTGTGCTTGCAAGTGAAGTTAAATGATTGTAAAAACCCCACTCATTTGGCATGCCTGTGATTAAACTTGTATTGTCCATTTTATACTTGATTGCTTGGTAATCAAAATGCAAGACCTAGGGTGTGGCTTTAGGTAATGAGCCAAACTAGTCAAGGCCCTCACAATGGTATTGAATAGTTTGTATGCAACACACCTCTTGGATTAGACTATGACAACTCTAATTCTCACTCTAGTTACATCATACTCTAAACTCAACAAAACCTCAAAATTTGGAAGGGGTAGAACTGGGCCTTGGCATAGCTTTTATTTGATGCATTCAAAGGCCCTTTGGGCAACCTTTATCCAGTCAAACACTCCCTTCATGTGCTTAGTGATTGGAACCATAGTAGAGGTGAAGTTATTAATAAATCTATTACGTTTGGCAATGATCTTTATTTATAGCTGCACTAGTTATTTTCTTGCACACATTTTAGGGTATTTTTTTTTCACTTTAGAGGAGCTCTTTATGGTTAAAATTGGTGCCAAGAATGAAAAGACCACTAGAGTAAATTTAGTTCTTGCATTTTAATAGGTCGTAGTTTTCTAGCCACATTATTTGGCCTCTTGCACTCATTTTACACCATTTGCTTCCTCTTATGGAGAGCTCTTTGTGGGAGAAATTGAGCACCAAATGAACAAACGAGTAAAGGTAAAGTTAGTTCGTAGTTTTGGTTATGTTCTTAATTTGTAGCCACACCTTTCATTGCCTTGCATACATTTTAGTGCATTTGTTTTTGCTTGGTGAGAGCCCTTCATTGGCCAAAGGGGAAGCCCAAATGAAATGGCAAATATACTTAAAGTTAGTTCTTATATGTTTTTTTGGTATCTTGATTTTTAGCACACCTTTGGCTCTCCAGCATGTACTTTACTGCATTCTTTTCTCTTGGTGGGATTTCCTTATGTCTGAAATTAGGGCCTCAAATGAAAAGACAACAACAGTTATGTTGGATCTTAAATTTGCCTAGGTTTCTTAGTTTGCAGCGATACCTTTCATTCTCTTGCACTCATTTGAGGGCATGTGTTTCCATTAAGGGGGGTCTTTGTGGGTGTGATAGGAGGTCCAAATGAAAAGAAAACAAAAGTTAAACTTAGTTCTTAATTTTTCCTAGGTGTTTTATTTGCAGCCACCCCTTTCATTCTATTGCATTAATTTTATAGCATTTTGCCCTCTTAGAGGGCGCTCTTGGTGGGTTAATTTAAATCCTCAAATGAAAGGACAACTGGACTTAAAGTTATTAGCTAATTTCAGAATTTTTAGTCACAACTTGTGTTACCTTATGGTCATTTTATGGCATTAGTTTCCTTTTGTTGATATTTCTTTATCGTTAAAATAGGAGTCCAAAATCAAAAAGACAATGAGAGTTCAAGTTAGTTCTTAATTTTGTCTGGGTTCTTGATTCATAGCCTTAGCTTTTGTTTTCTTGCACTCATTTGAGCGAATTTAATTCCTTTTAGTGGGGCTTTTTATGGTTGAAGTTAGAACCCTAAATGAAAAGACAACTAGAGTTAAAGTCAATTATTCAGTTTGGCTATCTTCTTGGTTCATAGCCACACCTTTTGTTCAATTGCACTCATTTTAGGGAAATTGTTTCCTATCGCAGGAGTTCTTTGAGGAATAAATTGGAGCCCATATGAAAAGACAACTACAGTTAAAGTGAGTTCATATATCTGGATATGTTATCTATTTGTAGCGCCACCTTTTATTCTCTTACACTCATTTTAGGGCGTTTGTGTTTCAACCTAATGATCTAGTAAGGATGCGCTTGAGAAATGATAGATCTCCATAGCGATGGAAGTCTAAGCTGAGTCCAATGAGTAGATGGTCCTTTTAAATTCTTGGAAATGATCAATGCCAGTGCTTATAGGATGAAACTTCTAGGTGAATATGGACTTTGAACCACCTTTGATGTGGCTGATTCAAGTCGCTACCTTCAAGATGAATCTTTTGAGAATTTGAGGTTAAATTCTATTTAATAAGGTAAGGATGATGTAGATCACACCATGGCCATATCAAATTAGTCTTCCTTGGCTCAGTAAGTACAATGCATGGTTCAAAAATACCAAGCCAAGGTTTAAGTTTAGCCAAATGATTAGGCTTGTCTATTGGGTCGACATTCTATCATTTGATCAATTGAAGCTATAGTACCAACCTAGGATAGTGACATGGCTTATTTTCTAGCTCACACCATAACTATTAAATGATAAAAGTGTTCCTATGCTTTTTTTACATATAATGACTTAAACAATTAGCCTGCTTAGTCTAATTTCAGTCTAACAGATTTGTTTTGGAGGGCTAGCTTTGAGGCCAAATGCTGTAAACTTTTGATAAGTATAATGTCATGAAATAGTGCCTCAAATATTTTCTCAATTAATCTTAAAATTGAAAAACTAGATCAGTTAGCATCAGCTATCAACCAACTCAACTTTTCAGAAAATTCCCTTTTGGCCACTTGGTTGCAGCCTGCTGTTCACTTGCATTTTGGCCCAATAATCCTCAAGATTTAAGCTACAACTTGCTTGATCAACCATTTTAGTAGCTCTATGATGATGTATAAACTTGAGACCTTATTAATTTAGATTAAAAAGCCAGATAGGTGACAAAGTTCTTTTATTAATTTAGTCATTTTATGTACTAATTTCAGTTTTATAGACTACCTGTTTCAACCTCGCTTTGTACTTTAATTAGCCATTGTGAGCAGATGTATGGCTTAGTTTAAGAGCCCAAATTTTAGTTGTAATGCTCATTTGTTAATGAATGATGGTGAAGCATAGCTCATTCCCTCAAGTCCTTTCTAACTTATCCTGTATTATGGCTAGTATCTGTGGTAATCTAGGGAGTCTCAGCCATTCAATGATGGCCTGTCTTAGTCATTTTATCTACTAAGGGCCGTCTCTGGTTCAGTTAATCTCTTTATGTTTGTTTGTTAGTGGCTTTAGTCTTGCTAGGACTGCTTTAGTTCTATTATCTCAATTCTGCCACTCCCCTTTGTTTTGTTCATTTTGCCTTGGTTATATTCAATTGTTGATTTTGGCTAACATCTTAATTTGAAGCCACACCTTTTGTTCCATTGCACTCACTTTAGGGCATTTATTTCCTATGGGGAGAGCTCTTTGAGGGCAAAATTAGAGCCCCTGATGAAAAGATAACTATTGTTAAAGTGAGTTCTCAAGTTTAGATAGGTTTTTGATTTGTAGCCACACCTTTCGTTCTCTCACATGCATTTTAAAACATTTGTTCCTCATGTATAGAGCTTCTTGTAGGAGAAATAGGGGGCCCAAATTATAGCACAACTAGACCTAAAACTAGTTCTTAAGTTTGGTTGGGTTCTTAATTTATAGCAATACCTTTTGTATTCTTGCAACCATTATAAATAATTTGTTCAATCTTAGTGCGAGCTCTCTGTGAAAGGAATTAGTGCCCCAAATGAAATGACAACTAGAGTTGAAGTTGGTGGTTGAATTTTGCTACATTCTCTATCTGTAGCCACACCTTTCATTATCTTGGGGTCATTTTATTGCATTTGTTTCCTTAAAGTGGGGCATTTTGTAAGTGATTTTAGAGACCCAAAGAAGAAGATAATAAGACTTAAAGTTAGTTCCTCAGTTTGACTACTTTCTAGTTTGTGTAGGAGCACATTTTGGTGGCTTGTGCTCATTTTAGGGAATCTGTTTTCTCTTGGTGGAAGGTCTTTATGGGTGAAATTGAGTCCTCAAATGAAAAAACAAATGGAATTGATGTTATTAGCTAATTTGTTTTTTTTTACCCACAACTTTTGTTATCTTATAGTCATTTGAATGCAATGGTTTCCTCTTGATAAAGGCTCTTTGTGGGTGAAATATAGTACCCCAAGTCAAAAGACAATAAGAGTTTAAATTAGTTCTTATATTTGGCTAGGTTCTTGATTTGTAGGCTTACCTTTTGTTTTGTTGCACTCATTTGCGGGCATTTGATACCTTTTATGGGCACTTTTTGTTAGTTAAGTTCTAACCTTAAATGAAAACATAACTAGAGTCGAAGTCAGTTCTTAGGTTTGGTTAATTCCTTGATTTGTAGCCATACCTTTTGTACATTTGCACTCATTCTAGGACATTAGTTTCTTATTGGGAGTAGCTCTTTGAGGGCCAATTTGAAGTGTTCAAAGAGACGATAACTTGAGTTAAATTAAGTTCTTAAGTTTAGATAGGTTCTTCATTTGTAGCCACACCTTTCATTCTCTTGCGCTCCTTTTAGGGCATTTGTTTCTTTTTGGAGGGAGCTCTTTGTGTATGAAATAGGAAGCCCAAATAAAATAGCAACTACACTTAGGGATAGTTTGTGCATTTGGTTAGGTTCTTGATTTATAACAATAGACACATATTTAATTCTCTTATACTGATTTTATTGCTTTCGTTTCCTCCTGGTGGAGCTCTTTATGGATGAAATTCATGCCTCAAAGAAGAAGGCATCAAGGCCTAAAGTTAGTTCTTATGTTCATCTACTTTCTAATTTTTTTAACCGCACATTTCAGTTTAGTTTGTAACCTATATAGTTTTGACATCCCATATGCTTGATTTTAGCTCGTAAATAACTATTAAAAAGATGATTTATTAGTGTTTTGTGTCTTGTAGGTATATAGTGAAGAAGTTCCACATTGGAGCATTATGCTACCTATTTGGAAGAAACCAAAAAGAAACCTAGGCATACCAAGGGAAGTTCAGATCTTACTAGTGCCAGGAAACAACAAGGAATAAAGAAATAAGGAAGTGGCACTTGCTGCTCATGCCACATGGCATAGCTTTGCTACCACTTTATTTTAGGACCCTGTAGTGTGCTGCCTTGAGCAGAAAAGCAAAAATTTGGTGTAGGTGGATTGTGCCATATGGCACTCCGATGCCAACGTGCAGAACTGCTTATATAAAAAATGTGATTACACTAATGAAAGGGGGTTAATGATATTGTTTAGGGTTCATCTTCAAAATAGTAACTTTTTTTTTTTGAAGTGAGCTATTGTAGACTCTTGATTCCCTAGTAATGCAAGTTAATCTTTAATTGATTTCTAGCATTTTCTTGATACTCTTCTCTTATTAGCTTCTAACCTCACTTTCTCTCTCCTAAATTCCTCACAATTATCTATGTTTAGTTATTCAAACTCACCCTCAAACTATGGGTTTTGAAGAATTAGGAGTTGTAGGGAGATTAATAGATCAATCCTAATAGATTTAGACCCTTAATCTACTCCTCAAAACTTAATCATCCTTCTTTTACAATCCCCTTTTCAATCTTCATCTTCATTGTTTCAACATTGAGTTGGGCATAGGTTCAAGGATCATCAATGGAAGCAAAAATGGGCCATTGATTAGTGTTTACTGCGATTGATTGTTAATTGGAAGAAAATTGATCATAAAAAATCCATCATTAAGAGAATTTGATTTACAGGTAACTTTCTCTCTCCTCACTTTTATCGCTTATTATTATGTTGATTAGTTAACTTTGGGATAGGTTTTCTTTTTGGGTGACCCTTTAAGGATTTGTTGGGAATCGTTGGTGCTCATGTTGTGCTACGGCCAATGTCAAGCCCCATTGATCACATAGTGGATTGCTTGGTTTAGTTTTCCATGTTTGTTTTCAATTTAAGCCCTGATTAGTAGTGTGGTTAGTCTAGATATTCATTTTACAGCAATTTAGGTTAGTAAAACATATTGAAATCCTTCTCACAATTGAGAAAAAAATTAGGCTAATCTCTAGTTATCGTAAAGGATGACATTCCCCTTTTCATACCACAAACTTCTACCAACAAGTTGGTATCGTTGACAAAGATGATAGCATTGGTTTTGCATTGGTTTTAGACTTGATTGGTACATAGCTTAGTTACTTGGTCATCAAGAAAATATTTGAAAAATTTAAAAAGATAAAAAATACATTAAAAATTAGTGAATGAGTGTTTGGGCATGGTCATCTAGGTTTGGGAGGCTCATTCAAGTTGAAACCTCACAAACCCACCTCAAGGTAATTCAACCCTTAACACTCAATTTTGGCACAATGAGGGAGGGTGAAGGTTAAGCTCCTCCTGCTCCCCAAAGAAGTTTAAATTAAATCTTCTACGGCCCAATGTCCACTAATCCATCTTGCTTTCGAGCTCTAGATGTGGTGAGCATTTGTAATTTGCCTTCACTCCATAATGCACAACCCTGCTTCCAAAATTCTTTAGAGCTGGTGATGCTTACCTATTTCTGAGTGAATTTAAGAAAGTGTGCTCGGTGATGCAATTCCCTAACATGCCCCAAGACATTGTTAGATTGTGCTTCATTCCCTGTCCATCAAAAGATTCAGTGAAAACAATGGCTGCGTAGCCTCCCTCCCAACAACAAAAACGTAACGTGGATGTTATGTTTAGCTTTAAAACCCTCTTAAAATTGCATAAGATCAATTATAGACTAGCAAGTATAGGGTGTCAATCCCAGAGGAGCAATAGTAATTTTAAAATTAGCTTTTGTAATTAAAAAGAATAACTCAAGAGATGAGTTCAATAATCAATATGAATTAAACAAACCAAAGAAAAGCAAATGAATCAAGAAAATAGAGAGAATTCAAATTAGAGAAAGATCTAGGACTTTGGATTTTATCAATAGCACAAATATTGAATTAGTAATTCTAATGGCAGTTCAATTAGTCTCTTGTTCAACCGAAACTACAAGCATTAGGCAATGAATTAAAAAGATGAATTATAATTTCCAAATGATATTATTTATCTAACAGTTTAGCCTGAATTATTCTTTTTAGACATAACTCATCTAATTTATAGCTAAATTATTCAATTTTAACAGTTTTAATTTTAAGCACAATTATAGAACATCATATTAGCCTATAAGGTCTAATATATATTTGACATAACAAATTAAACTATTGTAATCAACATAAATAAATAATAGTATTAAGATGCATGAATAGGTTATGATCAAGTATAAACTCAAAATTATGGAATATAAGAAACAAAAATAACCTCGAAAGAAATTAGCAAAGCATTATTATTAGTCAAGGATCCATCTAAATCCTAGATGAGTATGTTAGACAACAATGGTTTTGGAAAACATCATTGGATTGGTCTAGCCATCTCTCACCCTTGGTATGTTTCACTTCCTATGTTCAAATGCTGATACTCTATTGCACAAACTATGTAATCAAGCACAAACGCTCCAATTTGACTTATGAATAAGAAGAGAAGAGGAGAGAAATAGCAAACCAAGCTTATTTTCTTTTAAACTCCCCAAGCCAAATGGTTTTGTCTTGCAAAAGACTCTCTAGTCTCTTAAAAAAAAATAAAGAATAGAATACGAGGGAATAAAGGAATACTAGGATGTTTGGATGAGTGGATGATTATTTTTGGTCTAACCTTGACCCCTTTTATAGTAAAAACTCAGCGCCTTTTGGTGGCCACAAAATTAATTTCAATTAATTTCATGGTTGTTATATTGTTGACTTGCATTAGAAAAGGCTAGTCTTTAGCTAAAAATTAGCCTTGATTAGTTACTTTAACTAGGTTAGCTTGAGGTTTCTTCCAATAATTTTCAGCATAGTTATCAGCTGCTTGGACAGTATTGGGCTGGCCTGTGCATGATGAAATGAGGTTTGGGGATGGCTTAGTCTAGGAGTTAATGGGTCGTGTGTGGTTGCAAGTGAACAAGCCCATGGTGAGAGGAGAAATAAGGGTCAGTCGAAGCTACGAATTGATGGGCCTTGGAAAGTAGAAAATAAGCCCATTTTATGCTGGCTTACTAAGAGAGTGTGAGAGAAAGGAGGGAATGACTAGGCCACATACTAGGCCGAGGAAGAGCTGCTGCTGGGCTATGGGAAGGAAGCTGCTAGAAGAGTGAAGAAGGAGGGGGCTGGTGGGTTGCGGCGCACTAGGTATGAAGTGAACAGGCCCAAACAGGCTTGTCTACCTTTCCTTCCTTTTTTTTTAATTTGCTATTGGATCAAGTGGCAAAGCATGCTGCGCTTCGCTGATCATTACACATGTAGGAGCTTTGATAAATTCAAGACAAATTGATCAAGTTTGTGCCCAAATTCATTTATTTAATTCGCAGTTGAAATTTATATAAAATATGCATTATTCTCCTGTAAAAATATATTTCAAGACTATGAAGTAGGTAAAATGGACAGTAAATCTACATATAATATATGAGTTATCAATTGTATGTCCGTATGGGATTGCTTTGTAAGGGTTTTCTTGAGAAAGTATTTTCGAAATGCTAAAACAGTGAAATTAAGGAATAAGATTAATCAGTTTGTGCAGTTGGAAAGAGAGCCCTTTTGGAAGTGTTTTGAAATGTTTAAATTATCGCTTGCTCAATATCCTCACCATAGGCTAGAACATTGACATCTATGCTAAATAATCTACGAAGGGCTTGATCAAGGCACAAAGACCATGGTGGAATCCATATGTAAACAAGACCATACATTGAGAGACCATGAGGGATGAGAGCTTAGAGCTCGAATTAATAGCCAAAAGGGACGGATTCATGTGGTGGTGGGCATCACATATACTGGCAATCGTTTAAGCATCCTTGAGAACATGTTAAATGGTTTTGTTATATCCCAAGCAGCAAATAATTTCCCGCATCCCCAAATGGTTTCATGTTATCAATGTCATCCCCAAGTGCATGTCCTTTATTCGCTCAACAATTAAGTATAAGCCAAGGGCTAGGACAAGTGAATGCGGCCATCTAGACGCCAAAGTTTGACCCCTACTTGCCTACATAAAACCTAGGGTGGTCTAAACACCCCAATTTCTTATGGACCGGCCCAAATGCTTTAATGCTCGCGCATTGAAGTTGGTGGTTGCCAAGGAACACTCTGCTTCTTCTTATCAAAGGCCACAATTCTAAGGAGCGTACAATGCTCTAAGGCAACCTCCTCCTCAACCGATAGTTACTTGATCCTATTCCTCCTCCGGTTCTAATGATTTTGACAAAGTGACTAATAGAGCCAATGATATGAAAATAAATGAGAGAACTTAAGGAGTCTAATAAGAGGATAATAAAAGCCATGGCTGAAAAATTTGCTCTATTAGCCATGTCAAATAGGGAAAGAGGGACTTTTCCTCATCTACTTGAGGCGAACCAGAGAGAGGGATGTTCTTCTTCTGTTGATGCCAATGTTGTAAGGAAGGTAAATGCCATAATCTGTTTACGACAAGGTAAGAATATTAACACCCATGTGTGTGAGCATAATATGGTTGAGTCCGTTGTTCTATCATCTTCTCTCCCCTCTCTTAAAATTATGATGTGCCCCATTACCCATTTAATTTCGTTCCTTCTTGGGTGGTGGAAGACCCCAAAGAGACTGAGTTTACCATTGACTCTACCCCTGATAAGGACATTCCTATGTTTCCTTACCCGATTAAAAGGGAAGAAAGCTTAATCCCATGTTGCTAAGATAAAGAAAACCTTCTCCAAAGTAAAAATCAACATCCGTCTACTTGATGTGATATAATAAATACCCCCTGACCGGATTTCTTAAGGATTTGTGCAACACCAAAAGGGTCACCAGTGTTCCCAAGAGAGCCTTTTTGGTTTCTAATGTGAAGTTGATCTTGTCAAACCAAGTGCCCATTAAGTGTGAGGCCCCGTAATGTCCCAGAATCTTAACTGTGATAATAAATCACAACATCCATGGGGTCCTGCTTGTCCTTGGAGCTAGTTTCAAGTTTTGCCCTTTACGGTGTACGAAAGATTAAGTTTGGGGGAGCTTTCCCCACAAAAATGGTTGCTTAATTAGTCGACCATTCCACTGGGCTTCCTAGGTGGATGGTCATGGAAGTTTTAATCAAGGCAAGGAAATTCATACTTTTAGTTAACTTTGTTGAGTTAGAGGCCATGTTTGGTGTGAGTGCCAAAAATGAAATACCGATGATCTTTTGGTTGATCAGTCCTCACTACTTCAAATACTCTCATTAATTGTATGGATGCAAAAATGAAGTTAACATTTAGGAATATGACAATGGAGTTAAATGTGTTTAATCTCTGAAAGAAACCTATGGGATTTGATGATGTGGAGTACTCTACCCTTAATTGGATATGTGACTTTCCTTTAGTAGAGGTGGAGTTTGATTATGAAGAGGAATTGATGTCATATGTGTATGAGTCATTTTGTATGAAATATGACCCCGAATATGATACATTTAAATTTGATGATAAATGTGATGACTTATTATTTGCATCCATTCTTGCATCCATCTCTTCTCTCCTAACTCCATCTCACGAGGCACTACCTAGTGTGACTTCATCTTCCTCTCTCAAATTGAAGCTCATTCCTAATATGCTCAAATATGAATTATTAGGTCCGAATGAGTCTTTTTCTATGATAATTGCTAATGATTTAAACCTGCACTAAGAGACCCAAGTGTTAGACTTGCTAAAGGAAAACAAAGAGGCTTTAGCATGGACCATATGAGACAATAGAGGCTTTGGCCTTATCATTGTGCAACATAGGATTCAACTTAATGATGATGCTAATCCTCATGACAACAGACAAGGAAGACTGAACCCTACTTTATAGGAAGTGGTGAGGAATGAAATTCTTAAGTAGTTAGATCATGACACTATCTACTGTGCCACGAATAGTAAGTAAGTAAGTCCCATCCAAGTTATTCCTAAAAGATCAGTATCACCGTGATTCAGAATAACAATGATGAGCTTATTCCCAAAAGAATCGAATCTGAGTAGAAGGTATGTAATGACTATCAGAAGTTGAATTCTGCCACCAAAAAGTATCACTTTTCTTTAGCCTTTTTGGATCAAATGTTGGAGTGTTTAGTCAAATGAGCTCTTTATTGATTCCTTGATGGTTATTATAGCTACAGCTAAATTCCTATTGCCCCCGAAGACCAGGAGAATACCACATTTATATGCCCTTTTAGCACTTATACCCTTAAGAAGTTACCATTTGGGCTATACAATGCCCTAACTATCTTTCAAAAGTGTATGATATCTATATTTTTTGAATTATGCCAGCAATGTCTTAAAAGTCTTCATGGATGAGTTATCTGTTTACAAAGATTCTTTTGATGATTGCTTGACTAACTATGGGAACATTACTAAGAAGGTGTCTAGACAAGCTTTTGACCCTTAATTTGGAAAAGTGTCATTTAATAGTTAAAACGAGATTGTCTTGGGTCACATTGCTTCAAATAAGGGCATAGAGGTAGACAAGGCCAACGTGGATTTGATTGCAAATCTTCCCCTTCCTACTGTGTGAAGGATGTATGATATTTTATCAAACATGGCAGTTTCTATAAGAGATTTGTTAATAACTTTAGCAAGAAAGCTATTCCCTTTCCCCCACTCCTAGTCAAGGACGTCTAATTCCACTTCTCTAAGGAATGTGAAGTGGCATTTACGTAGCTTAAGGAGGCATTTACCACCACTCTCATCTTGTATCCTCTCGGTTAGGGAGAACAATTTGAGCTCATGTGTGATGCATCTAACTATGGGGTCGGGATAGTGATGTATACCAAGACATAGAACAAGCCTCACAGGAGGGATGGAGAGGTTCTTCTAACTACTCACATGGGTAGTCAGTTCTGTGAGGGCAAGGAACTCACTTTTGTGGCTTGCCTGTAAGCAACATTACTTTACTGGGTACCTTAGGGAGCCCTACTAACTTACAAGAGGTCATTTCGAGGCTATCTTATTAGCCTTAGTCTAAGAAAGATAAATAGTCCAGAACAGTCATACAAGCCAAATTAGACCAGGTTAGGTTCAAGGGGATTTTCAGCATAGCCTTGAAGTCTAACCCCAACAAATATGGGGCTTGTTTTAAAGCTTAGGAGGTCCACACGTATATCAAGCCATTGGCTCTCAGCTAAACTCACTCAATTAGTCGCCATAGAAAGAAGATCAATTAATTCCAGACTTCCAGTGTAGGCTGGAATGGACCAACTTTATATTCATTGCTTCTGAGCAGGGGTTACAGCATCCTAAGCTTATGAACACCTGCTGTAACAATTTAGAAGCCTGCTTGTATATTTGTCTAGCCAAGACTATAGTATGAAGTCAAGAACCACCTAAGAAGGGAAGAAGTACATCTCAGAGGGATGGATAGAGCAGTGTAGTCCCATGACAGTCCCACTTACATGAATCAACCTATATTTTGTTCTTTTGCATTAGTAACTCACTATATGTTTAGTCCTAAGTGTTCTATTGTATTTAAATGAGTTTAGAGGCTTTAGGATTATTAGACCACCTGCAACAAGGTCTTAATCATCAGTTATTATGAGCTAGGTGTTAGTAGCTCATTTGCTTAAGCTTCTGATTTTGACTTCTAATTATTAGCTTTTAAGCTTGGTTTGAATTATCTTAGAGGGTAGTATATAAGCCCCATCTAGTAGCTTTGTATGAGGTGATGTTGAAGTTAAATGCAATTAGATTTGCTTACTATAAACACTATCAAAATCTCTCAAACCTTGTCCTTGTTTAAGGTGGTGTTTAGAGTGGGATTCTTTATATGATCTTCTGGTGCTTGGCTTTAGGAAGATTGATGGCGAATCTCTTAGTCTTCGATGGTGGATTTCATCATTTATTCTAGGACATATCTTTCATGCTAAGTTGCTATGTATGGGAAAGGCATTCTATCACCTTAACATACATCAGCTGGTACTAGAGCCCAACTTTGATTCTTGGTGAGTTTTCGTTGCTAGCTACCTTCCTCTTTGATTTGATGAGATCATTGGTTATTCCTTAGCCCTGAAATGTGCTAACTTAGCTATAAAAGAACCTCTGGATCAAGCATAATCCAGCTACAGAACACCAAACTCTACAAAACAACCACAACTAACTATAATCCTTGTCCTATAATAAAATGTTTGAGAGGGATACCACTTCTCCTCCTTATCAAACTATTAGAGTTCCTAGAGGACTCACTCTTGAGCAAGCTCATGAACTCAATAGAGATAGAGCTATCCTAGAGATATAGAATAATATTAGGAATTTGATTGCTCAAGTCTAGCAACTTAGGGCTCAACCTAGAGGTAGGGATAGGAAACCTCCATAGTAGCCCCCAGATGGATCAAATTGACCTTTCTTCTAGTCTTCCTCCCAAAAGGGGAATTGAGCATTAGATTGGCCTAGTCCCAGGTGTATTTTTACCAAGAAAACCTTCTTACATATGTAACTCAACTGAGACTAAGGAATTGCAAATGCAGGTTCAAGAACTTATTGATAAATGATTGTAAGGGAGAGTATAAGCACCCATTCTATTACATCCCTCCTAGTGCCAAAGAAGGATAGTAGTTGGAGAATGTGTGTAGATAGTAGTGCCATTAATAACATCATAGTCAAGTATAGATACACCATTCCTAGGGTTGATGACATATTGGGTGAATTGTGTGATTTAGAAGTCTTCTCCAAGATTAACTTAAGAGGTGGATACTATCAGATTAAAATGAGAGAGGGAGATAAGTGGACGATTGCCTTTAAACCAAGCAAGGCCTTTGTGAATGGCTTGTCATGCCATTTCGATTATCTAATGCCCCAAGTACCTTCATGAGACTCATGAATGAGGTACTCAGGCCATATATTAGTTTATTTATGGTTGTTTACTTTGATGATATCCTTGTGTACAACATGACTGAATGTGAGCAGGTGGACCATTTAAAGCAAGTCTTTTCTACCCTCAAAGAACAGAAGCCTCATGGTAAGCTTGAGAAATGTGAATTCTTCACTCCAAGGGTTGTTTTCCTTGGGTATGTTATTTCTAGTGAAGGCAATCAGGTTGATGACACAAAGATTAAAGCAATCAAACCCTAGCCAGTCCCAAACTTAATCACTACAGTGAGAAGCTTTCATAGGCTTACTTCTTTTGATGAGAGGTTCATCAAGGATTTTAGTTCTATCATAGCCTCACTTACAGAATGAATGAAGAAGGATAGTTTTTTATGGTCTCCAGCAGCTCAGAGGGCTTTTAAAACTATCAAGCAAAGGTTATATGAGGGTCATATCCTAGCACTGGCCAACTTTGAAGAGTTATTTGAGGTAGGTATGATGCTAGTGGAGTTAGCTTTGGAGCTATACTTACTTGACTAAAGAAGTGCATAGCCTACTTAAGTGAGAAACGCAATGGTGTAAAACTCAAGTACATCACATATGATAACGAATTTTATGCTATTGTGAGAGCATTGAGCCACTAGAACCACCACATCTAACCCAAGGCCTTTGTTCTTCATTCATATCCCCAAGCACTCAAGTTTGTCAATGGGTAGCCCAAGCTTAATGCAAGACATACCAAGTTAGAGTTTCTGTAAGCCTTCAACTTCTCGAGTAGGCACAAGAAATACACTAAGAATGTGGTAGCTGATGCCCTTTCCCGAAGATATGCTCTAATTTTTATCTTGGGAGAAAAACTTCTTGGACTACAATTCATGTAAGGCTATGATTAAGAGGATACAACTTTTAAAGATTTGGTAGAGAGAACCCCTTCACAGGGTTCCTATTTGATGTAAAAGGGATTCGTATTCAAGGGGAACAAACCGTGTGTGACAAGATATTCTTTAAGGGAGCTCTTAGTCAAAGAGGCTCATAGAGGTTCTCTTGTAGGTCACTCTGGCTTTAACCAGACTCTGGATATTCTCTGAGAACACTTGTATTAGCCAAAAATAGGGGAAGGTGTTCACAAGGTGGTGTTAAGGGGCTCCATATGTCACAAGGCCAAGAGCAAGTTCTATCAAGGCCTATATACCCTACTTCTAGTTCCCATGAGGCCTTGGGAAGATGTCAGCGTGGACTTTGTGGTAGCAATACCTACAACCCGGAGGGGGAAGGACTCAGTCATGGTGGTGGTGGATAAATTTTCCGAAACAGCTCATTTTGTGGCTTGTCACAGAATAGATGATGCTTCTCACATTATTGACTTATACTTCAAGGAGATCATTAGCTTCCATGGTGTACCTAGGACCATAGTGAATGATAGAGACACCAAGTTTCTATTGCACTTCTGGAGGAGCTTGTGGTACCTTTTGTGCACCAAGCAACTATACAGCACCACTTACCATCCACAAATTGATGGCCAAACTGAAGCTACTAACAGGACACTCTCGACTCTCCTAAGGAGATTGGTGTAAAGGAACTTAAAGGAGATGGATCTAAAACTCCCATATGTTTAGTTTGCCTACAGTAGAGCCCTGGATAAGGCCAGTAGATTTCATATGTATGTTTTAAAACCCTTTTTACTTGCAAGTGCACAAGGTTAATTGTAGACTAGCGAGTATTGGGGTGTCGATCCCGCGGGGAACAATAGTGATTCTTAAACTTAACCTTTCCGATTATAAAGAATAATCACAATTTTATGAGTTCGATTATCAATATAATTTAAGGAGCAAAAGAAGAGTAAGTGAGTAGCAAAGTAGAGAGAATTCAAATAGGAGAAAAATCTAGGATTTCGGATTTCACCTTTGATGCCAATATTAATTACTAATTCAAATGGGGATTCAATTTGTCTCTTGTTCAACCTAAGCTACAAGCATTAGGTCATGAATTAAAAAGATGATTATAATTATAAAGTGACATAATTTATCTAGTGGTTTAGCAAGAATTATTCTTTTTAGACATAACTCATCTAATTTCTAGCATAAATTATTCAATTTAAACAATTATAATTTTAAGTCCAATTACATAATCATCATATTAGCCTACAAGGTCTAATATTCATTTGAGATAGCAAATTAAACTAGTGTCATCAACATGATTAAACATTAGTATTAAAATGCATGAGTAGATGATGATCAAATGTAAACTCAAGATTATGCAAAAGAGACAAAAATAACCCCATAAGAATTTAGCAAAATAATATTATTACCAAGGATCCATCCTAATCCTAGAATGAGTAGTTTAGCCGGCCATAGTTAGCAAAAACACCATTGGAATTGGTATATTTCACTTCCTATGCCCAAACCTTATACTCAATTACACAAAATTATGAAACTTAGTGTAAACTCTCAAAGTTGACTCACAAATGAGATGAGAAGAGAAGAGAAAAATAGCTAATGAAGCTTATTTTCTTCCAAACCTCTCAACCCAAATGGTTTTGTCTTCCAAAGATTCTCTCTAGAAAAATGAAAGATGGAAGAATAAGAAGATGCTTGAGTAAGAGAGTGGATGAATGTGTGTGTGTCCTTTTTCCCTCAACCTTGGCCCCTTTTATAGTGGAAAATCCACCCCTTAGGATACCCCCAAAATTAATGGAAATTAATTCCAATTAATTTGGGATGTTACATGCATGGTTATGGCTAGTCATAAGTATAATATTAATTTACTTAATTGCTTTGACTAGGTAAACAATTGATCATGTGGAGTATAGAGATGAAGAGTAGATGAGTTGATGTTGGCTTGGACTTGCTGGGAGGCACGACTGGGCTGCAGCATAGGCCCACACGGAAAGAAAGGAGAGAAGGAAAAAATGAAGGGGGAGGCAAGCTAGAGCCACTGGGCCGTCAAAACAGGCCCAAACGGAGGGAGAGAAGAAGTGTGGGAATGAGCAGGAGAAAGCTGGTGCTGGGCCAGGCCCAGGCGGAGGAAAAAAAAAGAGAGAGAGAGAGGAGGCTGGGTTGGAGTTTGACAATGGGCCGCGATGCACAGGCCCAAGCATGGCTGCCTTGCTCTTCTTCTTTCCTTCTTTTGGGCTCTTGGACTTGGACTTTAGGCATTGCACTTGTGAAAAATCCAAGTAAAATTGAACAACTCCTCCCAAATTCTTTCATTTTATTTCTACCTAAAAATCATATAAAATATGCATTATTTTCCATAAAAATATATTTCAAAGACATAAAAGTAGGTACAATGAGGGAGAAAGTTATATATAAAATATGAATTGTCAACTCCCCCATACCAAGACTTTGCTAGTCCTCGAGCAAAGAATATCATTAATGCATATATTCATTTAAACCATCAAGTAGAACAAGATTAAGGAAGAAAATCAAGTGATCTAACTATGAATGTCCACTCCAAATCACATATATCAATTCACTACCAACCCACAACTCATTATCAAAGATTTCCAATTCCGAAATAGGCCAAAATTCAAGCAAATTAAGTACACAATGAAACCAAGTAGTAAATCATAAGCACAAAATTTCACCCCACATAACAAAAATCACAAGAGCATTTTTCAAAATCGAGTCCCCAATGCCAAATCAAATGATTATTTTTTTTATTTTGTTTTTATTTTGTGAGCTTTTCTATTTTCATAAGTTACTTGATTTCATGTGCTTTCTTGAGTGGATAAAGATATGAATAATGATAACACTCAGAGAAACACTTAGTACATATTCAGGCAATTAAAGATATGGATATAGACAGGACCTGAACATTGGTACCGAAAGCAGAACTTAATTAATTTCATTTATTTGATTTTTGTTTTTTTTTTTTGATTGAAAAGTCAATGGGAAACTCAATGCTTAATGAATACTCATCACGACATTATAAATGGGGTTACATCTCATACTCAAAATCGATTACATAGTGACATTAGCACAGCAAAAATTTTGGCCTTCAACTAGTCAAGGCTAGAAATAATCTCTAATGAGCATGGGTCACATGAATCAAATCCATATAATAGGAATAAGACATGCACAATTAGGACACTCAATCTCTTCCCAAAATCAAATTCACCCATAAATTTTCAAGTTTAATCTTTCTCAAAATTTTCAAAATTTTCATTTTGCCTTCCCCCCACACCTAAACCTCACATTGTCCTCAATGTAGAAAACAATAAGATAAAGAAAAATGGAGAAAAGAGAAATACAACCTGATAGCATGAGGAAAGTTGTTTCCATGTAAGCAAAGCAATCACACTCCCAAAGCGCCTTCACAACCATTACCAACCTCAAAAGCCAAAAACCAAGTACAGAATCACATTCAATAACACAAGCACACCTTGATTAAAAAAAAATATAAAAATAAAAATAAAAATAAAAGACTCAAAATCACCTAAAAAAATTGGGTTGCCTCCCAACAAGCACTAAGTTTAATGTCTTCAGCCAGACAATGCCCCACCACTAATCACAGTAGACAGGGTCGACCAAGTTGATGAATTCAATCAAACCAGGGTTAATATCATGAGCCACAACAGGTTTCAAACGTTGACCATTAACCATAAGAACTCTACCATCTTGAGGATCCAAAATTTGAACTGCCCCAGAGGGAAACACTTGTTGGACAATAAAAGGACCATCCCATCTAGATCTCAACTTGCCAGGAAATAGTTTAAGCTTAGAGTTAAAAAGCCAAACCTTTTGATTAGGTTCAAAAGATTTACGAGAAATCGTTTTATCATGAAAATCTTTGGTTTTCGCTTTATAAATCTTCGCATTCTCATAGGCTTCGTTACGCAACTCTTCCAACTCATTTAATTGAAGCCTACGGTTAGAACCTGCTTGTTTCATATCAAAATTAAAAGTTTTAATAGCCCAAAAAGCACGGTGTTCTAACTCAACCGGCAAGTGACAAGCCTTACCAAAAAGAAACCGGTAAGGAGACATCCCAATGAGAGTCTTTTAAGCAGTACGATAGGCCCAAAGAGCATCATGCAATCTCAAAGACCAGTCTTTTCTATCAGGTCGAACCGTTTTTTCAAGGATAGACTTAATTTTACGATTTGACACCTTAACTTGACCACTAGTCTGAGGATGATAAGGAGTAGTTACTTTATGAGTCACAGAATACTTCCTAAGCAAAGCCTCAAAAGATCGATGACAAAATCCCTCCGTCACTAATAAGGGCTCTAGGGGTTCCACATCGACAGAAAATGTACTCTTTCACAAACTTGACCACAACCTTGTGGTCATTAGTCCTAGTAGCTTGAGCTTCCACCCACTTTGATACATAATCAACAGCAACCAATATGTATACAAAGCCAAAAGATGGGGGAAAGGGACCCATGAAATCAATGCCCCACACATCAAATATTTCAACAATCAGAATAGGGGAAAGGGGCATCATATCACGACGGGACAGGACACTCCTACGTTGACAATGCTCACAAGCAAGACAGAATTTGTGAGCATCTCTAAACAGAGTGGGCCAAAAGAACCCACTTTATAGGACTTTAACAGCTGTCCTACGACCTCCAAAGTGACCACCACAAGCATAAGAGTGACAAAATGTGAGAATACTATGGATTTCACTCTCGGGGACACATCGTCGTACCACTTGGTCAGGGCAATGTTTGAAAAGATAAGGATCTTCCCAATAGTAATGTCTTACCTGTGAGAAGAACCTATCTTTCTCTTGTTTGGACCAGTGAGGAGGAATCTTCCTAGTGACGAGGTAGTTCACAATGTGAGCAAACCAAGGGAGAGGGGCACGTGACACAGCAAATAGTTGCTCATCAGGAAAGTGGTCAGAAAATCGAACTGAGTCATCAGTATACTCAGTAATGATTCTAGACAAGTGGTCTGCAACAGAATTTTCAGAACCTTTCCTATCTTTTATTTCAATATCAAACTCTTGGAGCAACAAAATCCATCTAATGAGTCTTGGCTTAGTGTCATTCTAAGCCAATAAGTGTTTTAATGCAGCATGATCAGTAAACACAATCACTTTAGAACACAAAAAGTACAGATGAAATTTATCAAGTGCAAATACAACAGCTAGCAACTCTTTCTCAGTAGTAGAATAATTCTTTTGAGCATCAGTGAGAGTTCTACTAGCATAGTATATGACATGAGGCATTTTATTGACCCTTTGACCCAAAATAGCCCCAATAGCAAAATCAGATGCATCACACATGATCTCGAATAGCAAAGAAAAATCAGGGGGTTGCACAATAGGAGCTGACACTAACAAAGATCGAAGCTTTTCAAAAGCTTGCACACAAGACTCATTAATCACAAAAGGAGTATCTTTGGTAAGAAGATTAGTAAGTGGAGGAGCCACTTTGCTAAAATCCTTAATAAATCTCCTATAGAAACCAGCATGACCAAGGAAAGATCTGACTTCCATCACAGAAGAAGGCACAGGCAAATTAGAAATCAGATCAACCTTGGCTTTATCAACCTCAATCCCTTTTTCGGACACTTTATGTCCCAAAACAATCCCTTCTTGGACCATGAAATGACTCTTTTCCCAACTCAAAACAAGATTCACTTCTTCACATCTTTTCAGCACAATGGATAGATTAGCAAGGCACACATCAAAGGAAGAACCGAAAACAGAGAAATCATCCATAAACACTTCCATGAAATTATCAATATAATCAGAAAATATGGCCATCATACATCTCTGGAATGTGGAAGGTGCATTACACAACCCAAAAGTTATCCTCCGATAAGCAAAGGTACCTGACGGGCATGTAAATGTGGTTTTCTTGGTCCTCAGGATAGACAGGTATTTGGTTGTAACCAGAATACCCATCTAAAAAGCAGTAAAAACTTTGTCCAGCTAACTTTTCCAAAATTTGATCAATGAATGGGAGGAGAAAATGGTCTTTTCTAGTGACAGAATTCAGCTTTCTGTAATCAATGCACACCCTCCACCCCGTGGTCTGTCTAGTGGGAATTAGTTCACCTTTATTATTCTTAACCACAGTTATGCTAGATTTCTTAGGAACTACTTGAACTGGACTGACCCATTGACTATTAGAAATAGGGTAGATAATGCCTGCATCCAAAAGCTTAACTACCTCTTCCTGGACAACTTTTTTCATGTGAGGGTTCAGTCTACGTTGCATTTGCCTAACAGGTTTAACATCATCCCCTAAATGAACTCTGTGCATACAAATTGTGGGACTAATCCCTTTCAAATCAGCAACCGACCATCCAATAGCACCCTTATGATCAGACAAAACATGAATCAACTCTTCCTCTTGATCACAAGATAGAAGAGAAGATATAATAACCGGTAGGGTCTCTTTGGGGCCTAAAAACATATACTTGAGTGAATTAGGGAGAGGTTTTAACTCAAGTTTAGGTGGAGATACAATAGAAGGTGGCATAGGAGAACTAGCCAAGGGGGGAAGAGGTTCATATGTGGACACCCAAGAGGAAGACTCAAGATAAGGAGTGGAGTCAAGAATAAAATTCATCTCACTTATGGTACTTTCCAATTCAAATAACCTCAAATCCCCATGAGAAAGACAGGTTCCCAAGGGATCACTATTCAGAATAGCAGGCAAGACTTCTTCAATCATACCATCAATCATATCAACAAAGAAGCATTCAGATTCATCTTCAAACACAGGTTGAGCAGAAGCTTTAAAAATGTTAAGCCTAACCCTCATGTTCATGACCGAGACATCCATGATTCCCGACCTACAGTTAATGGTAGCATTAGCTGTGGCTAGGAAGGGACGTCCTAAAATAAGAGGGATCTGCTTAGAAGCATGACTAGGGTCCATATCCAACACAACAAAGTCAACAGGAAAGAATTCTTTATCAATTTGCACTAAGACATCATCTATTCGCCCCCTAGGAGTCCTAACCGACCTATCAGCAAGCTGAAGGGTACAGTTGGAAGGTTGCAGTTCACCTAATCCCAACTCTAAGTAAACAGAATATAGTATCAAATTGACACTAGAACCCAAATCCAAAAGTGCCCTTTCAATTTTGTGATTGCCAATAAAACATGAAATGGTAGGGACACCAGGATCTTTGAACTTAGGGGGAGTATCACATTTCAGAATTGAACTTACTTGTTCACTTAGAAGAACCTTTTTAGACTTGTCATCTTTAGATTTTCTTTTAAAAGTGCACATGTCTTTAAGGAACTTAACATAGGCTGGGATCTGTCTAATTGCTTCTAAGAGGGGAAGATTGACCTTAACTTGCTTAAAAGTCTCTAAGATGTCATCTCTTTGCTTGTCTTTCTTGGAGGGAAAAGGAGCATCCAAAGCTTGAGGGTAAGCAACCCTTGGCTCATATGTCACAATGGGGTTAGACACAACAGGAGAGGGGGATAGGTCATTCTCTTTTTCAATCTCAAGGTCACTCTTCATGGTCTTAAGTCCTTCATCTTTATCATGTTTCTTCTCACTCACCTTGTTATCCACTTCTTTACCACTCCTAAGAACCATTACAGCTTTCAATTGTTCAAATTGCTGGCCTTTAGGGTTCTGGATGGGATGACTCGGAAGTTTTCCTTCTTCTCTTTTACCTACAGCTATGGCTAGTTGCCCAAGTTGGGTTTCTAATTTAGCTATAGATTGTGAGTGAGAGTCAACTATATGCATTTTAGACTCAATGCCTTGGACCTTAGAATCAACATTTTGCACAACAGAGGTCAAGGTTCCAAGGGCAGAAATTACCTTGTCTATATCAGAGCTCCCAAATGGAGCTTGATGGGAAGAGGGAAGAGCATATCTCTGGTTTTGAAAACCAGGAGGGGTAGGTCTGCTAGACTGGGTTTGAGGATTCTCAATATTTTGAGACCTCCATGAAAAATTAGGATGATTCCTCCAACCATGATTATAGGTATTAGAATAAGGGTTGTTGGAGGGAGGAAATCCTTGGGCAGCATTTACTTGTTCAGTCACACAGTCAGACTTACCAAGACACGGACAATCAATAGAAGCATGCATGGGACTAGCACAAATCGAACACACATCTTGCATATTAGAGGCATTAGATACTTTATTCATACATAACAATTGATCAAATTTCTTAGCTAAAGCATCAACTTTACTAGAAAGGTCAATTGAATGTGAAACCTCATAAATCCCCCCTTTACTTCCTAAGTGTCTAGGCAAATCAGAATGTGAGGAAGTAGCATGCAAGTGTGAATTTTCACTCAAATGTTCAAATAGTTCCCAAGCTTCTTCAGGAGTTTTATACAAAAAACTATCACCACATGATGCATCAACCATCTGCCTATTATGCTCATCTAAGCCAGAGTAAAAACTCTGGACAAGTTGCCACATAGGGACCTCATGATGAGGACAACATCGCAACAATTCTTTAAACCGTTCCCAACTTTCATACAACTGCTCATTTTTATTTTGTGAGAAGGTGGTTATAGCACGTCTTAAGGCAGTCAGTTTACCAATGGAGAAAAACTTTTTCAAGAATTCCTTTTGCAATTGATCCCAAGTGGTGATATTGGTCTTAGTGTCCAACCAAGTTTTAGCTTTATCTTTTAAAGAAAAAGGAAAAAGCCACAAGCGAAGAGCATCATCGGAAATATTATTTAAGAACACAGTAGAGCAAATCTCTAAGAATGCATCAATATGCTTGAAAGGATTTTCAGACTCTAGCCCATGAAACGACGGAAGCATTTGGATAAGAGAATGTTTAATCTCAAATGGCACCGTAACAGTGGGCATACGGGTTCTTGTTGGTGAGTCATAAGTGGCAGGAGTGAAATATTCTTTAAGTAGCTTAGGTGGTAGGGTTGGTTGTTCTTCAGCCATTTTGTTCTTAGATTCTGATTTCTTAGCTCTTATCTCACGAAGAGAGCGTTCAATTTCAGGATTATATGGTTCAAGATCTAAGCACAAAGAACGTCTACCAAGCATATACCAACAAACAACAAAAAGAAAAGAATATAATCACCACAATAATAACCACCAAACAAAATAAAAGAGAAAAAAGAAAAGAGAGATAAGAAGAGAGAAATGAAAAAAAAATAAAAATTAAAAAAATAAACAAATAAAAGAAAGAACCAAGGGAACGGGGAAAATAACAAAAAATAATAAAGCAAAATAAAATAAATAAATTAAAAAAAAGAACAAAGGAAATAAAAAGGGAAGGGATTGTTAGATTAGGTGCAATAAATAAAATAACCAAAAAAAAAAGTTAGATTAGGTTGTTAGATTAGTGGGGAAAGGGGAAAAAATAAATTAAAAAAAATAGATTAGGTTAGAAGGGATAGGGAAAATAGTTAGATTAGAAAGGAGCGGGAAGAACAAAAATAAATGGTTAGATTAGGAGGGATTGGGGAATGAAACAACAAAAGAAAAGGAAAGGGGAAGGAGAATAAAATAAATAAAATTGTTAGATTAGCAGGGAAGAGGGAAAAAAGAAATAAATAAAAGGAAGATAAAATTTAAAAATCACTATTCGTTCCCCGGCAACGGCGCCAAAAATTTGATGTGGATTTTATATGTATGTTTTAAAACCCTTTTTACTTTTACTTGCAAGTGCACAAGGTTAATTGTAGACTAGCGAGTATTGGGGTGTCGATCCCGCCGAGAACAATAGTGATTCTTAAACTTAACCTTTCCGATTATAAAGAATAATCACAATTTTATGAGTTCGATAATCAATATAATTTAAGGAACAAAAGAAGAGTAAGTGAGTAGCAAAGTAGAGAGAATTCAAATAGGAGAAAAATTTAGGACTTCGGGTTTCACCTTTGATGCCAATATTAATTACTAATTCAAATGGGGATTTAATTTGTCTCTTGTTCAACCTAAGCTACAAGCATTAGGTGATGAATTAAAAAGATGATTATAATTATAAAGTGACATAATTTATCTAGTGGTTTAGCAAGAATTATTCTTTTTGGACATAACTCATCTAATTTCTAGCATAAATTATTCAATTTAAACAATTATAATTTTAAGTCCAATTACATAATCATCATATTAGCCTACAAGGTCTAATATTCATTTGAGATAGCAAATTAAACTAGTGTCATCAACATGATTAAACATTAGTATTAAAATGCATGAGTAGATGATGATCAAATGTAAACTCAAGATTATGCAAAAGAGACAAGAACAACCCCATAAGAATTTAGCAAAATAATATTATTACCAAGGATCCATCCTAATCCTAGAATGAGTAGTTTAGCCGGCCATAGTTAGCAAAAACACCATTGGAATTGGTACATTTCACTTCCTATGCCCAAACCTTACACTCAATTACACAAAATTATGAAACTTAGTGTAAACTCTCAAAGTTGACTCACAAATGAGATGAGAAGAGAAAGAGAAAAAATAGCTAATGAAGCTTATTTTCTTCCAAACCTCTCAACCCAAATGGTTTTGTCTTCCAAAGATTCTCTCTAGAAAAATGAAAGATAGAAGAATAAGAAGATGCTTGAGTAAGAGAGTGGATAAATGTGTGTGTGTCCTTTTTCCCTCAACCTTGGCCCCTTTTATAGTGAAAAATCCACCCCTTAGGATACTCCCAAAATTAATGGAAATTAATTCCAATTAATTTAGGATGTTACACGCATGGTTATAGCTAGTCATAAGTATAATATTAATTTGCTTAATTGCTTTGACTAGGTAAACAATTGATCATGTGGAGAATAGAGATGAAGAGTAGATGAGTTGATGTTGGCTTGGACTTGCTGGGAGGCACGATTGGGCTGCAGCATAGGCCTACACGGAAAGAAAGGAGAGAAGGAAAAAATGAAGGGGGAGGCAAGCTAGAGCCACTGGGCCATCAAAACAGGCCCAAACGGAGGGAGAGAAGAAGTGTGGGAATGAGGAGGAGAAAGCTGGTGCTGGACCAGGCCCAGGCGGAGGAAAAAAAGAGAGAGAGAGAGAGGAGGCTGGGTTGGAGTTTGACAATGGGCCGCGATGCACAGGCCCAAGCATGGCTGCCCTGCTCTTCTTCTTTTCTTCTTTTGGGCTCTTGGACTTGGACTTTAGGCATTGCACTTGTGAAAAATCCAAGTAAAATTGAACAACTCCTCCCAAATTCTTTCATTTTATTTCTACCTGAAAATCATATAAAATATGCATTATTTTCCATAAAAATATATTTCAAAGACATAAAAGTAGGTGTAATGAGGGAGAAAGTTATATATAAAATATGAATTGTCAATGCTCATAATTTGAAGCTCTCTATGGGATCAATCCCCTCACTCCAATTGATCTTATTCCGCTTCCAATTGATTACAAAGTTAGCTATGTGGCTAGGCTAAGAGCTAAAGAGATGAGGAGGCTACATGAGCAAATTAAAGCTCATATGGAGAATATCAACGAGGCTTATAAGGTAAGGGCCAACAAGAATAGAAAGGGCATTGAGTATCAGCCTGGTGATCTTATCTGGTTACACCTCAAGAAAGAGAGCTTTCCTTGTGGAATAAACAGCAAGCTAATGTCATGGGGAGAAGGCCCTTTTAATGTCCTAGCAAAGGTGGGGGCCAACACTTACATGTTAGAACTTCCAGGGGATGTTACTACATCACTAACTTTCATTATAGGGGATTTGAGTTCCTATATAGAGGATGCTATGAACTTTGTAGATTTGAGGGCAAATCCTCTCAAAGGTGGGGAGGATGATGCATGCTAAGACACAAAACAAGCATCACAAGAGGGGAATGAAGAGGTTCTTCTCACTGCTTACCTAGGAAATCAGTTATGTGAGGGCAAGGAACTCACTTTCGAGGCTTGCTTAGGAAGAGCCTTACTTTTTTAGGTACCTTCGGGAGTCCTAGTCACTCTTAACAGCTTATTTTAAGGTTATCTCGGAAGGGCATCCTAACCATGGGCTAAAAATGAGTTGGTCAAACCTTCGCAAAATCCTCCCTTCTAAAGAAGTCAATAAAGGCTTCCTCTTCTTCAAATCCACCCACAGAGGCTAAGGGTAAATTCGATGCCTTTCTCATAATCTTTGCTTTAAGTTCTCAAGGCTTGGATTTTGTTGATAATGAACAAAGAGTTAAATATGAGCGGTTCAGTGGGAGGATAAGTTGCCAGCGAAAATACTGGCATGTAGAGTCATTAAGGGCCTTGAGAATGTTGGATGATATGGGTGTTCTACTTGGGAATTTGGGTTCACTTGATTGTGCGAAACTAAAATGTGTATCATATGGTAGACTTATGCTTGAATTTTGAGTTCCCTTCATGTGGATCGAGTTGGGTTCTATGGGGGTAATGGTGGTGCTGATCACCTTTCGTATGTTCAATACGTGATTATGGACTGAGTTTGAGAGGGTTTAATGAGCTTCTTCACCTTCCTGTGCACGCTGATGCCTTTAAAGACATCCCTAATCAATGGAAATCCAACCGCACTTAGTTAAGGATCACTTATTCCAAGTGTAAGACATATTCTAATAGGTTTAGGGTGCCTCTTGGATTTGACTCTAGAAAAGTGAAGGCCATTGATATATGTAATATTGGCATTCGCTACTTACAACGTTTGATAGCAAATATTATATTTGGGCATTAAGATAATCAAAATGTCTGTAGGAAAGTGGAGTTGATTATTATTTGGTGCGCTTAGAGTGGCACACATCAATGCTTTCATCATTCGCCATCTTGTGGAGGAGGCTAAAGCCACCCACCAAATTCAATCGATGTTAGGGTCATAATCACCATTATAGCCTAAGCGTTGAATCATTGTGAGACACTTGGCTCGCTTAAACCCCATTTGTTAGGATAGAGTCATAACATCACTACCTTAGGCCATATGGCCATTGTTGATGTGAATGATGGCATTTACAAAACTATTTAATTTTTCCAATGTGACACGCCCACCAATAGCTAATAAGAGTAATTGGTCTTTTAATGTGGCGGTAATCCATGCAAAGGCTACAGGACAAAATAATGATGAGGGACGTGATCAAGTTGACGGAAAACATGAAGAAGGGGAACACGAGAAGCATGAGGGGAATGACTTGGAAGTCCAACATAAGCCCACATAACAACTGTAATTTCACCAACCACCTTAATTCAAGATAGGGGGCTCCTCCTCCTTATCCCATACCACCTTCGATAATGCATTCCCCCAATCTTTCTCCAACCTCTAAGTAGAGGTGGCCAGCCTACAAGAGGGTTCTATTGAGATGGGGTAAGATATTCATAGCACAATAGAGTGCATAGATTATATTAAGGAGGGTGTCACATATTTTAGAGGTTTCGTTGACCACCAAGAGAGAAGAGAGTTGAGGCGCAAGAGGCGAGAAGAAGAATAGGTGATAAGAGAGGCCTGCAAATTAGAAGAGCGATTCAGGATGTATGAGCTCATATTAGCTTAGCTTCGCTTACTTGTGTTAAATTTGAAGCCTCATGGGTAGTGCCATTGATCTAGACTTGTACTTTAGAGTAATTAAGGTTAGTCAATCATGTTGAAATCCTTCTTATAATTGGGACAAAAAATAGATAAATCTCGCGTCATCTTATAGGACGTCAATCCTTATTTCTCACCACGAAATTCTACCTACAATTTTGGTCTCTTGTGCTCATTTTGGGGATTTGGTTTCCCTCTTAGTGGATGGTCTTTGCTTGGTGAAATAGGAGTCCTAAATGAGAAGACAACTCAAGTTGAAGGTAGTTCTTAACTTTGACTATGATCCTGATTTGAAGCCACATCAGTCGTTCCAAAGTCCCAAATGAAAAGACAATGGAGGGCCCAATTAGCAACTATGGAGGTGGCAAATTAGGTTCTAAAGTCTGTGGAATCATTCAAACTTTACTTACTCAAGATTACGCCTTTCTCAGATTTGAGCTTGTGCATAAATCCGGGTCTGTGAACCTAATTTTCTAAACCTTCCTTTTGTTTAGGAGGGACATAATCATCTCATCTTTACGTTTGCTTTGGCAATCATTTGGTTCTCTAAATCAGGTGACAAATTCAAATGTGCAGCTCTTGCCATTTTTTCCCGATTATAGAAATGGAGATTGTTTTAGGCTTAAACATAGCTTTCTTATTTTGCAGGTTTTGGGGCTTGGTAATAAACTCAAACTATTATCATGTGACCCTAAGAATTTAGGACTAATAAATTCAAAAGAGCAAGGGGTGCATGTTCTTGATTTTGAGTTGTTTTTAGGATCTCAAGGGAGCATCTCACTTGTAAGAACACTTAATTAGTGTATAAGACAACTACTTAGGTTCTCTTTGTCTTAGTTCAACACCTAAGACCTCAAGATTAATGAGTTTCAAGGTGTCACCTGTTAGTTGTTTCTAGCCAGATATAAGTTATTTTAGAAGTCCAATTTTTACCTTGTTTTACTTAGCTTTTTTTTTTTTTTTTGGGAATTTTAGTCGTCATAAGCAAGAAGGAATGGAATATCTAACCCCTTTGTAGCTCATGTACTCACTTTTGAAGAATTGAATGAAGTTCAGCCCTAACTCCTTTAAACTCTTAAACTCTCTTCTGGTTTATCGTTACTTTCGATCAAGTGAGGTGATGATCTAGCAAGAGTGTTGGCTTTACTTTGTTGTGTTTCGATGTCAAAAGCGATATTAAGGCCCCTAATACTTCTGCTGGTGTGATTTTGTATCCAAGAAAGGTATTAGATTTCGATTGTCATCTTATCTTAAGCCTAGTTTGAGTTTGAGATTTTACAGTTGCTTGTTGCAAACTTGGCTCTATTTTCATTCTTGTGAGAGTGTTTATCTATGGGAAATAAATCATTTTTGGTATTAGAGCTAAAGGTTTCTTCTTTGCCTAGTACCATTCCCAAACACAATACCGTGCGTCAAACACAAACAGCCTACAAGGAACCCAATTACCTACTTTTGAAGTCATGAGTGCTAGCAGGACTTGGAAGAAAAATACAATGCCCTTATGGGGAATTATAAGGAAATGAGGTTATACAATAAGGAAAACAGAACCCAAATGACTACTGAAGTCGACAACTTGGTGCAGCAATGAAATAAAGAAAAAATAACATTTCAAGCTTACAATGATCTAATTCATCCACTTTTGCCCGCGGGGAACAATAAGAAGAAGAAAGCAATCCTTTTGGCCCTTTAATTAAGGAGCAATCATGAGTAGGCCAATAAGGCAAAGGAGGAGTCATGCCAACTTCAATGACATTAAAGTTGAGGTTTGGAGTTTCATGGGTGGCTTGACCCCAGATGAGTTCTTCGAATAGTTACACACTGTAAAGAGAGTCTTTGATTACAAGGAGATTCCTGAGGCGGTGGATGAATTTGCTAGACAAGAGAGCTAGATAGAGAAAGGAAAAGGTTCAAACATGGGAAAAGATCTAAGTTAGAGCTTAAAGATCTGTTCGTAGCCCCTTCTTACCTTCAAGATAGCTAGTCCCAATTGCACAACCTAACTCAAGGAACCATGAGTGTGCAGGAGTATATTAGGGAGTTAACAAAACTCCTACTCAAATGTGACCTTTAAGAAGCCAACAATCAAACCCTTGTGAGATACTTGAGAGGGGTTAATCCTAGGTATGCTTATGTTGTAGAGTTGAAAAAATACTCTAACTTTGATGAAGTGTGTGTTCTAGCCTGCAAGGTAGAGCACCAAAAAAAAAAAAAAGGTCTAAGCCCCGCAAAATAGACTTTCCAAAACTCCCATCTAAGAGCAAACCTTTTAAAAAGGCATCGCCCTTTCCTACCTTATAAACCCATGATCCCTATTTATAAAAGAACCTAGCTCCTTAAAAGAACCAAACCCCTTAAAATAGAACTAACCTCGAATCCCATAACACTAGAAGGTGGTTCGAGTTCCATGGCCTTGGTTATATAGCCTCAAAGTGTACTAATAAGAGGATTATCTCCTTAGCTGAATAGGAGGCTACCAAGGAGGGGAGAGGGGGGAAGGGAGGGTTGTCTTATAGAAAATCAAGATGAGGTAGTTGATAGGTGCTTAATGTATACATTATTTTAGAGCTATTTTGTTATTACTTATACATCTATTCTCGATTTATGCTTGGGCATGGTTGTTTGATATGTTTTGCACGATTTTAGGCCTTTTTACCTAGCATTTGACCCTTAATGGATGTATTTTGACCTTCCCCATGGATACTCATGAGATGCTACACCCGTGGAATAAGAGAAGAGTAGAAAATTTGTTCAAGCCCAAACCACGGTCGGGCCATGGTGTTTACCATGGCCTATGGTCAGAAGCTGTTACCTCTTCATCTTCCTTTGGTTGTGTGGCTGAAAATGTCCGAGCTCTCCTATAAAAAGGCTTCTGTTCAGTTGTAGAAGAGAAAGGTATGTGCATAGAGAAATAGATAGAAAGCCCTTAGTTTGAGCGTGAGTGTCTAATCCTGAGGCGGTTTGAAGCCCTTGGTTGAAGGCTATTCTCAGTCAAGCCCTTTCACTCAGATTTTGCAAACCGTTGGTTAGTTGTTTAATCCTTAATCATATGTGAGTAGTTTTTATTTTGCCTAGGGATTTAGTAGTTTATGAAAGTATAGTTGGAACATGTTTTAATCTAAAGAATTGTGCTTATTTTCATGATTGGTTTAGATTTGTTTAATCCTTAATTATGTGTGAGTAGTTTTTATTTTGCCCAGGGATTTAGTAGTTTACGAAAGTATAGCTGGAATATGTTTTAATATAAAGAATTCTGCTTATTTTTATGATTGGTTTAATTTCATTCCATCAAGTGATTATCATGTTATGAGTGGATTTTTGGCCAGAATTTGCTTGCATACATGAAAGAATTGAGCGAAAAATTGAAAGGTCACATTTGATTGTTAGATTGGTTGATAAAACTTGATATAACGTCGTCTCGAAAGAGAGATTTGCATGTTAGGAGGGCATAGAGTGTAATCGAAGATTTTAACTTGGATTAAGACAAATTAGATTGAAAGGATGACTTTTGCTTAGTTAGGCAAACTTGATTGAGTTCAAAAGAATAGACTAAATTTTTGGAGAGATTGTAATTACTCGAGATTGATCGATTAGAGAAGAGCACATGCTTATCATTTTGATCCAATCAACTTTCATAACTACATGAATTCCTAGGCATGTTTTGTTAATTGATTTAAAAATTAGTGAATTAGAAGTTGTTAAATCAAACCCTCTTGAATTAGAATTTTACTAAGCATATTTTGGTAGACAAAACTCGATAGATTCTATTGGACCCTACGGAGCAATTTTTTTAATCTATACTACGACTACCCGTGCGCTTGCGATAGTGATCAAGTTTTTGACGCCGTTATCGGGGATCAATCTGTTAACTATTAAGTTAGTCTTATGAAAGTGACTAAGTATTTTATTGCATTTTACGTTTATTTTATTTTTATTTTCTTGTTTGATTGCGCTGGTAGTGTTGGTGATAGTGCTTGCAGGAGTTTTTCCTGTTTATGTGAAGTCCAATATTGTACACCCCTGATCCTGAGATTGAAAGGACTTTCTGCTTAAGGAGGAAGAAGCAAAGGATTAAAGAACAAAGACGTGAGACAAGCAGGAATCCAACAAACATGGCGGGAGAAGGAGGTTACCAAGGAAGGACACTTCGAGATTTTGTTACCCCTAGAGTCCAAGGGATCGCCTCAAGCATCGTTCGCCCTGCTGTTGGTGCCAACAATTTTAAGCTTAAACCGGCACTCATTTCAATGGTGCAGCAATCCCAGTTTGGAGGAACGCCTTTGGAATGGCCAAATCTACACCTCTCAGTCTTTCTAGAGGTGCGCGATGCGTTAAAACTTAATTGAGTCTCCATTGATGCAGTTCACTTGTGCTGATTTCCTTTCTCATTGAGGGATAAAGTAAGAGCTTAATTACACTCCTTACCATCTGGATGTATTACCACTTCGGATGAGTTAACAAGAGCCTTCGTCGCCAAGTTTTTCCCTTCGAGCAAAACAGCAAGCTTGAGAAATCAGATCGCCAACTTCATGCAAAAAGATGAAAAGACACTCTACAGAGCCTGGGAGCAGTTTAAAGATTTGCTACACTTATGCCCCTATCATAGTCTTTAGCGTTGGTTGATTATCCAAGCCTTTTATAATGGTGTGACGTAACCTGTGAGGTCTACTATTGAAGGGCAGCAGGAGGAACCTTGATGAACAAAACTGAGGATGAAGCCTATAATCTAATTGTGGAGACAACATTTAACAACTTTCAATGGTCCACCGAACGAGGCCAACCCAAACAGGTTGGAGGTAAGCTTGAAGTTGATGTGCATACTTTACTTTCTGCTAAAGTAGATGCTATGACTCAAAGATTAGGCCGAATGAATATTAATGCTGCGAATTCTAGTGCCCCTTTCCCTTGTGAAATTTGTGGTTTTATTGAGCATATAACTTTGAATTATCAAGTTGGGAGCCCTTTTTGCCAAGACCCTAGTAAGGTTAACTATGTTTAAAACTTCAACCCAAGACCGGCCAATGACCCTTATTCTAGTACATATAATTCGGGTTGGAAGAATCATCCCAACTTCTCCTATAGGTCTAATCCAATCCCATAAAATATGCCCCCTACGAAGGCTAGACCACCCCCTGGTTTTCAAAGGCCCCCATCCTTTCTCAAATGCCCCAAAGTCCAATTCAGAAGCAATGATGGAAAGTATGCTTATGACGTAACAAAAATAGGAGGAGTATATTAAGCAATTAACCTCAAAGGTTGAAGTGCTTACAACTCATAATAGGATGTTGGAAACCTAAATTGCCTAAAAAATTAGTTTTTCGTTTATGCCCCCAGACAGACTTTCTAGCCAACCTGAACCTAACCATAGGGAGCAATGCAATGTAATGATTTTGAGAGGAGGAAAACAATTAGAGGGACCTAAGGAGATTACCAACGATAAGTCTTTGCATGATAAAAATGAGCAGGGTGAGAATCTCGAGAAAGAGATGTCCTCGCCCTCTAAGGAGGCAATTGGTGAGGTCGTGCATAATCTTGATGTGGTTCCTAAAGACCCTAAGATCATTTCCCCAGAGCCCTACACCCCACCTTTACCATTTCTTCAGAGGATGGCTAAAGCAAAACTTGATGTGCAATTTGGGAAGTTTTAGAAGTCCTTAAGAAACTATACATAAACATTCCGTTGACTAAAGCCCTAACTCAAATGCCTTCATATGCTAAATTTTTGAAAGAAATTCTGTCTAACAAAAGAAAGCGTGAAGAACATGAAACTATAGCTTTGATTGAAGAATGCAGTGCGGCGATGTAAAAGAAGCTTCCAGCTAAGCTAAAGGATCTGGTAGTTTTTTAATTCCCTACCTAATAGGGAATGTGCTTATAAATCATGCTTTATGTGATTTAGGGTCAAGCGTGAGCTTAATGCCCCTGTCTATGGGTGAAAAATTAGAACTAAGAGAGACAAGACCAACTACTATCTCCTTACAATTGGCGGGCCATTCTTTAAAATACCTTGTGGGAATTTTAGAGGATGTTCTAATAAAAGTAGAGGATTTATATGTACCAGTAGACTTTGTGATTCTAGAAATGGAGTAGGGTACACGAACCCCCATCATTCTTAGGAGACCATTCCTGGCCACCACAGGGTGTTGTATTAATGTGAAAAATGGTACACTTTTTTTTGATATGGGAAATGATCATATGGAGTTCAATTCACTAAAAGCCGCTAAGTTTCCTTCCATTTCTAATGAGTGTAATAAGATTGATGTGGTTGATGGTTTAATATGAGGAATCGTGTTTAGCCTTGATTCTAGTGGTCCACTTGAGCACTTGATGTTGAATAATGGCATTACTAAGGATGAAAATCCTGACGTACCGATTATGCTCAACTTCTGGAAGCCTCTCCACCAATTTCGCCTTTCTTTGTTAAGGTGGAATCATTACAAGATGAAAGTAAGCCCTCGTCTGATGAGGCAAAAGTTCTCGAGGTAGAATTAAAACCCCTCCCTTCATCCTTGAGGTATGAATTTCTTAGACCGAAATATACATGCCCAGTGATTGTGAATGCAAGCTGAATGCAATCCAAATTGACTCTTTGCTTAGAATACTTAGGAAGCATCATAAAGCCATAGGATACACCCTTGATGACTTAAAAGCAATTCATCCTTCTTTGTGTATGCATTGAATCCTAGTGGAAGACAACCATGAGCCTTCAATTGAACAACAAAGAACATTGAACCCTAGTAGGTAAGAGATGGTTAAAAAGGAGATTTTAAAGTTGCTTAAGGTCGGCATTATCTACCCTACTTTTGATAGTGCGTGGGTAAGCCCGATCCATGTTTTACCTAAGAAAGGGGGGATGACTGTTGTTAAAAAATGAGAATAATGAGCTAATCCCTACTAGGATTGTCACAGGCTGGCATATGTACATTGATTATCAAAAACTGAATAAAGCCACCTATAAAGATCACTTTTCCCTTCCCTTTGTTGACCAAATGCTTAAACGATTAGCTAAAAACTCATATTTTTGCTACTTATATGGATATTCGGGATTCTTTCAAATCCCTATCCATTCTAATGTCCAAGAAAAGATTACTTTTACATGTCCTTATGGTACATATGCATATAGAAGAATACCATTTGGGTTATGCAATACCCCTGCCACATTTCAACGTTGTATGATGCCATTTTTTCTGATTTTATAGATGACATAATGTAAGTCTTTATGGATGATATTTCTATGTATGGTGTAACCCATGATCAATGCTTGAATAACTTATCTAAGGCTTTGCAAAGATACGAAGATGTGAATTTGGTTTTAAATTGGAAGGAATGTCATTTTATGGCGTAAGAGGGGGTTGTCTTTGGTCATGTTGTCTCTAGTAAAGGCATTGAAGTTGAAAAAGTAAAGGTGGAAGTGATTGAGAAATTTCTATGACCAACTTCTTTAAAAGGCGTCAGGAGTTTCCTCGGACACGTCGGTTTTTATTGGTGGTTCATTAAAGATTTTTCGAAAATTGTAAAACCTCTCACCCAATTGCTTGTTACGATAGCCGATCCTAAATGATGTTTATTTATTTAATTAAACCACGTTATTAATTTTTCACATTGATTTATCTTATTTAATCATCCCGGTTGGGCAAATTCATTTTGGGTCCTATTTTATAATTCGAGTTCATTTACGTGACAATTTTGGGTGAATCGATATTAGTCCTCGATAAATATGATTAGGTGTTAAATTATTTTCATAATGTCATAAAAATTTAATTTTTAAGCTTGCAAAAACATTTGGGCCTAAATTCATTAAGTTTGGCCCAAATTGCGGCCCGATTCATTTTGAACTGTAATAGCCCAATCCTAACTTTTGGTTATTTATTTAATTACCTCATGTTGATGATTTTCTCAAATTTATTTATTGCATTTAATCATCCGAGTGGGGAAAAATTTTGGGCCCTCACTTGGCAATTTGGGTTTTGTTTATTTATGTAATTATTAACGAAAAATTTAGAAGAATTGATAGTAGGCCCTAATAAGTTTAATCTAAGTAATTTATTTTGTTTTCTTTAACATTATAAAAATTTAAATTTGAGTACGCGAAAACGTTATCGTTATGAAGCATTCTATTCCCGAATCCAAGTTGCTTCGGCCCAATTTGAAGCCCAACATATTGGCTTTCTTAATCTAACTAATTATCATGATTAAGCTTAGCCATGGTTAGCTAAAAATCACTTTCAAGATAAAAACTCAACCAAGTTGTTAGACAAGTAAAAAAAAAAAAAATACAACCGAGACTTAAACCCATCTTCTCTCCCCTTTCTCTCTCTAAATAGGCCAGCCCCCTCCCCCAACTGATTCTAGTGTTTTCCGGGCAGTTTTCGGCTAGCTTTAGGCTGCCTCCGGCACCCTAGTATCACTAGCTACCATCCACCATCATCAAAACCACTAAACATCACCTTCATGTCTACTTTTATCAGGCTTGATGTGAGTAACCTTAATCTTGATCTTATTGGTTTTGATTTTTATCTTAGTTTTGATTCTTGTTTTGATGTTTTTGATTGTTGATCACGATGTTTTGATAAGAAATAAGAGCTGTTTTGATGTTGAACATGGTGGAGTTGAGTTGGGAGCATGTTAGGGTTAGGGTTATTCATAATCATGCAAGCTTTAAGTGGGAAGTTTGTTTTCCTTGGATTCTTATATTTCATTTAGTGGTTTTAATCTCTAATAATGTGATGAGGATGTTCTTGGTAATCTTGGATGACGTAGAAGTTGGCCAAAAGTTAGGGTTTTATCGATTATGAAAGGGTTTAACCTTCCTTTGATAGCAAGCATGTTATTAGTGTATATTTGATAGACAAATGATCTTTGATGTACATGATTTTGAAGCGAAATTGAGTGTGATGGTTTTATATGGTGATGGGAAGGACCAAAGCCTTTGTACATGACTTTGAGGTGTGATTTTGGATGGGGAATTGTGTGAAAAGAAAGAAAAAATCCTTGACAGTGAAGGCTGGAAAATTTCAGAAAATAGGGTAAGATTTGTGATTAAACTAGTAATTATCAACCCATTGAAAAATTATGATTTTTGGTGGGAAGATAGTTACGTGTGCTACCTTTTAGATGCCTTTTGAATTGCCTTAATTGGAGGTCTGTGGAAAATGTTATGGCCATTTTACATGAGCTGCACAGGTTAGACCAAAACTGACATATTTGTGTTCTAGTCCCATTTTGAGAACCCTATGATGGGAATCATGTTGGATGTTCTAAGTAAAAGTGTTGTGCGACTTCTTGATCTTTTCATATTGGGGCCTTATACCCTAATTGGAGGTCGGAGGTGAAAGTTATGAATTTTCTAAAGTGGACCTTGAATCAGTAACAATTTTGATTGTACTTAGAAGCTTATTTGGTTTGGAAAACTAAGCTATATGGTACGTGCTACGAAATTAAAGAAATGAGGAGATTGATAATTGAAGATTAGTGTTTATTGGTCCAAACTAGTGTGTTTGAAGTTATTCTGAACTTACCACCAGTCCAATTGCATTCAAACCTTTGTTATCCATCTCAAAAATAACAAAAACCCGTGGTCAATTATACCGATCAAAGTCTTTCTTTTATGATCTAAATTATTCTATCTTGATCAGTTTTATGCCAAAATTATTTCACTTTGAGTTAAATTACGCTAATTCACTTAGTTTTCAAATCATGTTGGCAGAACTTATCTTATATTGAATTATTTGAGTTATAGATGCCTTTTAATGAATTTCTATTACAATCACAAATTATTAAAGTCAACGTTGTTTATGAATTACATATGCCTATATTTATATTTCTTAAATAGAAATCGGGGCCTAGTCTATCATTTCCTATTGTGCATAAGTATTATCAAGTGAGATTGCATTTTAAAGACTTTAGGTATGTTCATTGTCTATATCTTTAGAAATCAGCACGCATTTATCCAAATTACAATGTTTTGGTAAGTACATCAATGAATCAGTTTAATCAGTGATCTATCAAATAATTAGTGACCCCATCAGTTATCAATTACAGGCATAGCCCATCAATTACCCGCACGGCTTTAGGCCAGGCCCTGATCAACTTGGCAGTCGCACACCTATCCATAGATCATAACAATTACAAGCGGCTCACTATCAGATAATAACTAGCAATGCAGTTTTACATTCATCTCATTTATTGTTTTAACTTAAAATCAATTACAAAGCCAGTGCCCAACCAGTTTATGCAGTGATCATTTAACAATGCAGGAATGTATGTACTGAGCTTCAGCTCATAGTTTGAAATGTTTTCATGTTTTGTTTTAGGTAAACGCTCAGTGAATCGCCCTCATGCTAGCAAGTCAGCCGAAAAGCATGCTAGCGAGTCAGCCAAAGAGAATAAGTAAGCAAGAGAAACTTGGATGAATCAACAATGACATAGACCATGCATACTTTGGAGCCGTATTTTATAATCTTCAGTGTATGAAAGTGTAAGCTTTGTGGTGGATTGTTTTACTGTAGTGCATATACCTTGTGTCGGTTAATGAGTATGGTTGAAGTTATGCCTGACTATGTTATCTCTAGTACACTTACAACAAGCCTTGTCCTTTGGGACGGCAGTGATGCCCCAATCATTGGGTTCATCAGTTGTAATTGAGGAAATTAGAAAAATGATTGCAAACAGTGAAACATGCTTAATTAGGGGCGTTACAGATTTAATATCAGAGCTAAGGTTTTAAGGGCCACTGTGGGCTATCAAGTGTTTGTGAGTTAGCCATTAAAGTGTGTATGAGTTATGTTGGACCAGTTAAATGAGCTATTGACTATAAGTTCATATGTATGGCCATATAAGGAGGAACCATTTCCATTTGGGTGATTCAATCATTTGATAATATCCTGAGATTTGAGCATTAGTAAAGTGTAGTGTGGAACTATTTGGGTGACCTACTAGTAAGGTATGCTTTCATTGATCTGGAAGTTGTATTGTATGTTTCAATTCTCACATTTGTTTAAATTTTTGCAATCGTCCATTTCGGTTGTGTGACCCATTAAGTTATGAACTCCGATGTGTGGTCGTTGAGCTATTAAAGTGTTTCTTTTTATTTCACGTATCTATTGTAAGGCTTTATGCTAGGTTTTAGTCAGTTTTTAGGCAGAACTCTGTCCATTTTACCCCAGCATTTGAGAGTTTTAGTGAGGTGTGTTAATATACCTGATCTTGGGTACAGTGATGGTTGAAACCCGATGTGGGGATGCCATTTGCAACTTCTTAAAGGATTAATATAGTGTCAAGTTAGATGTAAACCTTTAGGTAAGGAAATGCCTTGTGGGGCAATATCTTTGAGGTGAGCCAGTATGAAATGAACATTACAATGAATGCTTATGTTTAGAGATAACAATTAGTAGCTTATGGTGTGCTACTTGGTATTATATGGGTGGTACGAGTAAGATTAACCTTGAATTGTTCAGATGTATGATTTCTTTGCCACTAACACTCTCTTGATTTGTAACGGAGTGTTTAGGGGGGGAAAAAACCTCGCGTGTGGTTTGTGGGGAGTCTTTTTAAATACATATGAGCAACCTTTCTTATAGGTGATTCAAACCCTAACAATCATAATCGTTTAATTCTCTGTTTCCATAGTGGAGCCTATAATGACCCTTGGTGTATATTACTGTGTGATTTGCAGTTCTTCCTAAGCACATTTGACCCATTCTACTTACAGTTCAGTCATCACTCTGTTTATATTTTTACCGCCACCTACTTTAACTCTTTGCTTCTATTTGAGCACTATTTATTTATTGCTTGCAAAGCCTTTGGTTGCTTCAGACCGAATCATTAAGTGCCCTTTTAGCAATTAAATGGATCCATATTGTTTGTGTTCCTACAGCACTGTAACATCGTGTTGGCATACTACTATATGGCTGTGACTGCATGTCATTACTCAAGTTATTTTGGCAATCCTTTCTTTACTAGTACAGCCTATCTTGTTAATGATGAGCAATGATTTGTGCTATTTCCATCTGCCAGCAGTTTCGAAGTTTATATGCCTACCCTAGTCTTCTATTTACTGCAGAATGTGTTATTGATGGATGTTAATGCCATCATGTTCAGTCATAAGACTGACTTCTTCATCTTAACGTATTGGCCTTTCAAACACCAGATGAATAAAATTTCCCTTCTGGTGGTGTTGACCCTCATATTCATCATTTTACTTACCTACAGGTACCGTATAACTTTCAAATGCCTATTTGGTAATTTGTTAGATTTCTTCACCTTTAGTACTTAATACCCCCTCTCAACTTCATAACATTGTTCATTTACTTTACTATCATGGCCATCATGAATAAACCGCATGTCTTGTCTATACAGGGCATTTATTTGCCTGACCTCTTTCATTATAAATCTTCGTCCTTCCATTCATTCAACTTACATGCCAGTCCTTTATAACCAATAAAGAAATATCTTTGCAAGAGTTCATGCTGTGATTATATCTCTTTACACTTTAGATTGTCCCCCTGTCTTTTAAATTTACTGAGACCAGTAGGCAGTTGAATGTGTTATCTTTTGTAAATATGCCTCTATTAGTATTACCGGAACCATATTCATTGGGCATTCAATCCAGTTTGATTGGCAGACCTTGTTATCATTATGGGGATGAACTGACTGTGTACTTATAGAAGATGACTTGTAAAAATCTTAAGGTTATCTTGAGGAATGAGGATGGACTAGATATGTGTTTCTATGGACCGAGGGAAGAAAACCCTATTTTCACCGTAATTACACTTTGCAAGCAAGTGAGTTATCGTGTTAGTAATATATTGAATATTAGTGAAATGGAACTGCACTCAGTATATACATATCCATAATTACAGTTTATGAATTTAGAGATATTTCATCTGAGGGCTTTTAGGACTATTTCCCCCTAAGAAGCATTGATTTTTAGATCAACCTAGTTCAAGGTGCTCAATCTATTTTCAGAGCCCCTATCATATGATCCCCAGCTGAGTTCAAAGAACTAAAGATTTAGTAAGATGAGCTGTTACAAAATGGAGTTATTTAACCAACTGTGTCACCGTGAGAAATCCTAGTCTTATATGTTTGAAGAATGAAAGCAGAACCTTATGCTTATGTACAACGCATAGAGAGTTGAACAAGATCACTATCAAAAACAAGTTCCCTATACCTTGAATAAATGATTTATGGGATTAACTACCAACAATAGAAGTCTTTTGCAGGAATGATTTGAGGTATGAATATCACACCTGAACCATGCAACCACAATTTATCTTTGGCAAGAATGTCCTCTTATAGTAATTCTTGTAATTGTTGGTTTATATCATCTTCGAAACTTGATACTATCCAGTATTGTTTAATCTCCCTTGCATTGCAACTCGATATTTCCTATTAGCATGATCTTCCATGTCTTTATAAATCCATTGTTAAATGTGCAATACATTTTTGTTCAACCTTATACGGTTGTCAACATTCCTATGTTCTCGACCTTCACCATCTTTCTTTCATGATCATGAGTTCTAGTTCATTCCGTTGAGAGCCAATTCACACATCTACCTTACATCTCATGTATTCATAACGGTAAGCTTGTATAACTTGTTCTGAATTTATAATGTAATTCAACTGTCATTGGTGTGGGTGATTGCGATTTTCATAATCCCCTCACTCTCCTTGTTTTAAACTTCAACTCCCACATATATATGTTACATGCTTATAAATAAACTCCAGCTTTTCTGTTCAATCTTATTACTGGAGTTGAATTGGTTTCTTACGAGCAAAGGCACGTTTCTAATGTCACTTGTTCAATCTATTTACTTATCCATTGGTACTTTGCTTATCCAATCTATTGATCTTTCCATTGCACTTTACCAGTTCAATCTATTGATTGCACTTGCAATTCTCACACCTACATCTTATATCCTTATAAGTAAACTTCAGTAATCCTTATTTAATCTTATTACTGTATTTGATTTAGCTCCATATGAGTAAAGGCATCTTCCCACTGTAGCCTATTGAATCCATTTTTCTATTCATTAGACCTTGCTTGTTCAAGCTATATATTTATCCATTGTACCTTGTTTATCTAATCTATTTCTCTATTTATTATACTTTGTTTGGCTACTCTCTCGATTCCATTTATCGTGTCAATGATATCTAGAAAGTCACCCTATTGGAACTTTGTTGCTGGCCATCATATTTTTAAATCATCAGCTCAACTTGAAGGTAACCAGGCCGTCTATCTTCTTGGATAGCTATGTATTGGATCCTTTATAATCAATATTTATAAACCATGATTCTTGTGATATTATGGTTCAGAGTTCTGGATACACTCATGGTTATCTTTATTCTAACCACCCTATGATAATCTCTCCTTTATTAGCCTTTCCTAGTCTCAGTGTTCATTTGTTTATATGCAATGATTCGCTTGGCTAACAATCTCATTGAGTTCATCCTTAATCACGATCATTTCATCACCCATTATCAACCGGGGAGTAGATCCTTAAGTAGTCTGATGAGAGGAGATCATTTGACGCATTAAGAATATCAAATTATAACTTTTTGATAAGGGAATATTCTCAAGCACTGTCTATTTATATTTGAGTAAACTAGAAGAAACATTGAGTATAAGGTCAGAGCTAACCCAAGCAAGCATTAAGAGGGAAAATTCAAGTACATGTTAAGGTGATACAAGGTCGACAATGGAGTTGTGCTGGCAAAACAAGGGAACAACCAAAGCCTCAGATGCGTTATAGAGTGTTTCAAAAGGCTTTTCTAGTCAGAAGTAGTAAAAGACAAACTATCCAACGACAATTAGGGACTAGTCACATTGGGCCTTATGATTCATTGAAACGTTAGATCTTGTAACTTGTTGACTGCACCTAGCTGTTGAACCCAGACATGTACTTAACGTGTTTTATAACTTGTAATAGTACCAGAGTACTTATCAGGTTGTACAACAGTTTCCATTAGTGGATAAGGTGATGAACTAGTAGTGAGCACCTCCTCACTGGTAACAAGGTTCTATTTTTTCGAAGAGAATATCAATTTTGAACCCAAGTAATTGCATTCATTGAAGCTAGTGTGTGAGAAGTATCCGAATCTACTACTGAAACATGGGATTAAGCAGTTATACAATAAGCAGACACCTTTAATCCCAGAGCTTGTTGACTAAGTCTGCCTATATAACTCAAAGACGCGCACAACGTGTTTTTTACCTTACAACTCAGGCAATACATTTCAGATCCTGACCATACTCTCTTAACTAGACCCATTGTGGTCACTGGGGGTCTCGCGTTTGAAGAGCACCCAGTTTAGATAGGAGATCATAGAAATAAGTAGCTACACATCAAGCAGATACCTTAATCAAAGTACATTGGCAAATCATACCTCCTCGGAATCCAGTTCGGGAAACCGAGGATGAGATGCAAGTCAAGTACGCACATCTATTTAAGAAAAATTTGCATGTTCTGGCAAAGTTCATAAGTTTTGAGGACTAAACTCTTTAAGAGGGGGAAGACTGTAATAGCCCGACCCTAAATCATATTTATTTATTTAATTAAGCCATTTATTAATTTCTCACATTGATTTATCTCATTTAATCATCCCAATTGGGCGAATTCATTTTGGGACCCACTTTGTAATTCGAGTTCATTTACGTCGCAATTTTGGGTGAATCGATATTAGTCCTCGGCAAATATGATTAGGTGTTAAATTATTCTCATAATGTCACAAAAATTTAATTTTTAAGCTTGCAAAAACATTTGGGCCCAAATTCATTATGTTTAGCCCAATTCATTTGGGCCCGAATGGCGGCCCGATTCATTTTAAACGGTAAAAGCCCAACCCTAACTTGTGTTTATTTATTTAATTACCTCATGTTGATGATTTTATCAAATTTATTTATCGCATTTAATTATTCGGGTGGGGAAAAATTTATTTACGCCCTCACTTGGCAATTCGGATTTTATTTATTTACTTAATTATTAATGAAAAATTTAGAAGAATTAATAGTAGACCCTAATAAGTTTAATTTAAGTAATTTATTTTATTTTCCGTCACATTACCAAAATTTAAATTTGAGTGCACAAAAAACCTTATCGTTACGAAGCGTTTTATTCGCGAATTCAATTTTCTTCAGCCCAATTTGAAGCCCAACATATTTTCTTTCTTAAACCAACTAATTACCATGATTAAGCTTAACCATAGTTAGCTAAAAATCACTTTTCAAGATAAAAACTCAGCCAAGTTGTTAGACAAGTCAAAAAATACAACCAAAACTCAAACCCATCTTCTCTCTCCTTTCTCTCCCTAACCAGGCTAGCCCTCTCCCCTAGCTGATTCAGATGTTTTCCTGCTAGTTTCCAACCAGGTTTGGGCTGCCTCCGACTCCCCCCGACACCCTAGTATCACTAGCTACCATCCTCCATCATCAAAACCATTAAGCATCACCACCATGTCTACTTTTATCAAGCTTGAAGTGAGTAACTTTAATCTTGATCTTGTTGGTTTTGATTTTTGTCTTAGCTTTAATTCTTATTTTGATGTTTTTGATTGTTGATCATGATGTTTTGATAAGAAATAAGAGTTATTTTGATGTTTATCATGGTAGAGTTGAGTTGGGAGCATGTTAGGGTTAAGGTTATTCATAATCATGCAAGCTTTAAGTGGGAAGTTTGTTTTTCTTGGATTATTGTATTTGATTTAGTGGTTTTAATCTCTAATAATGTTATGAGGATGTTCTTGGTAATCTTGGATGAAGTGGAAGTTGGCCAAAAGTTAGGGTTTTATTAATTATGCAAGGGTTTAACCTTCCTTTGATAGCAAGTATTTTATTAGTGTATATTTGATTGACAAATGATCTTTGATGCACATGATTTTAAAGTGAAATTGAGTGTGATGGTTTTGTCTGGTGATGGAAAGGGCCAAAGCCTTGTTACATGACTTTAAGGTGTGATTTTGGTTGGGGAATTGTGTGAAAAGAAAGGAGAAAGCCTTGACAGTGAAGGCTGAAAAATTTTAGAAAATAGGGCAAGATTTATGATTAAACTGGTATTTATTGGGCCATTGAAAAATTATGATTTTTGGTGGGTAGATATTTCTGTGTGTTAGCTTTCAAATGCCTTTTGAATCTCCTTAATCGTAGGTCTGCATAAAAAGTTATGGCCATTTTACCAGAGCTACGGAGGTTAGACCAAAATTGACATACGTGTGCTCTAGTCCCATTTTGAGAATCCTACAGTGGGAATCGTGTTTGGTGTTCTAAATGAAAGTGCTGCAGGACTTCTTGATCTTTTCATATTGGGGTCTTATAGCTCAATTAGAGGTTGGAGGTGAAAGGTATGAAGTTTCTAATGTGGACCTTAAATCGGTAACAATTTTGATTGCACTTAGAAGTTTACTTGGTTTGGAAAGCTAAGCTATATGGTATGTGCTGCAAAATTGAAGAAGTGGGGAGGTTGATAACTGAAGATTAGTATTTACTTGTCCAAACCCGTGTATTTAAAGTTACTTTGAAGCTACCATCAGTCCAATTGCATTATCCATCTCAGAAATATCAAAAACCCGTGATCAATTATACCCATTAAAGTCTTTCTTTTATGATCTCAATTATTCTACCTTACTCAGTTTTACGCCAACATTATTTCACTTTGAGTTAAATTACCTAATACATTTAGTTTTCAAATCATATTGGTAGAACTTATCTTCTATTGAATTATTTGAGTTATGGATGCCTTTTAATGAATTTCTATTACAATCACAAATTATTAAAGTCAACATTGTTTACTAGTTACATATACCAATAATTATCTTTCTTAAATGAAAATCAGGGCCTAGTCTATCGTTTCCCATTGTGCATAAGTATTATCAAGTGAGATTGCGTTTTAAAGACTTCAGGTACGTTCATTATCTGTATCTTTAGAAATCAGCACGTGCTTACCAAAATTATAATGTTTTGGTAAGTACATCAATGAATTAGTTTAATCAGTGATTTATCGCATAATTAGTGACCCCATCAGTTATCAGTTACAGGGCATAGCCCTTCAGTTACCCACGCGGCTTCAGGCCAGGTCTCGATTGGGTTGGCAGGTGTACACCTATCTGCAGATCGTAACAGTTACAAGGGGTTCAATGTCAGATAATAACTAGCAATGTAGTTTTACATTTATTTTATTCATCGTTTTAACTTAAAATGAATTGCAAAGTGGGCGCCCAATCAATTTATGCAGTGACCATTTAACAATACAGGAATGCATGTATTAAGCTTCAGCTCACAGTTCGAAATGTTTTCATATTTTGTTTTAGGCAAACGCTCTACGAATCGTCCTCATACTAGCAAGTCATCCGAAATGCATGCTAGCGAGTCAGCTGAAGAGAATAAGTAAGTAAGGGAAACTTGGATGAATCAACAGTGATATAGACCATGCGTACTTTGCAGCCGTATTTTGTGGTCTTTAGTGTATGGAAGTGTAAGCTTTGTGGCAAATTGCTTTACTGTAGTGTATATACCTTATGTTGGTTAATGAGTATGGTTGAAGTTGTACCTCACTATGTTATCTCTAATACACTTGCAGCAGGCCTTATCCTTTTGGGACAGCAGTAAGCCCCATCATTGAGTTTATCAGTTGTAATTGAGGGAATCAAAAAAATGATTACAAACAGTGAAACAAGGTTAATTAGGGGGCGTTACACTTGTCAAGGATGTGCCTTTTGAATTTAATGAAGAGTGCTTGAGTACTTTTCATCGGTTAAAAGAGGCATTGATCACCGCCCCAGTAATGCAAGCGCCACTCCTAGTGAAGAGCTCCCGATTGATGACTCTTTCCCTGATGAGTAGCTATTCACTATATCCTAACAAGCTACCCTATGGTATGCTAATTTGGTGAACTTCAAGGTGTGTGGAGTATTGCCTCTAGTATTGACCTACCAACAAAGAAAGAAGTTCTTTGTCGATACCAAATACTATGTGTGGGAAGAACCTTTCCTTTACAAGCTGTGTGGAGATGGGATTTATAGAAGGTGCTTGCCTGAAGATGAGGTCCATTGTATCTTGCATCATTACCATGCTTCAATCTATGGTGGCCACCCTGGACCAAATAAAATAATTGCGAAAGTACTCCAAGAAGGCTTCTATTGGCCCACGCTCTTTAAAGATGCAAGAAAATTTATCATGACTTATGATAGATGTCAGCGAACATGGAGCATTTCCAAGAGGCATGAAATGCCACAAAATGGCACACTTGAGGTAGAGTTATTTGATGTATGGGGATTGACTTTATAGGTCCTTTTCCTCCTTCCTATAATAACTTTTACATCCTGTTGTAGTTGACTATGCTTCTAAGTGGATAGAAGCCATTGTTTCCCCAACAAATGATTCTAAGGTTATCCTTAAGTTTCTCAAGAAAAATATTTTTACGAGGTTTGGCATGCCAAGAGCTCTTCTAAGTGACAATGACGCACACTATTGCAACAAGCCTCTTGAGTTACTATTAAAAAAATATGAAATATTACATAAGGTCACTATGCCTTACCATCCTCTAACAAGTGGGAAGGTGGAACTCTTGAATAGAGAATTAAAGAGCATACTGGAGTAAACAGTGGATCGGTCCCGCAAAGATTGGTCCTTCAAGCTTGATGATGCTATTTGGGCATGCCGCACAGCTTACAAGCCTCCTCTAGGCACCACTCCATACCGGTTGGTGTTTGAAAAGTCTTATCATTTGCCAGGAGAAATGGAACATAAGACATACTGGGCTATAAAGACACTCAATTTTAACCTTAAGGTAGTCGGACAATGAAGATTTTTGTAACTAAATGAGCTAGATGAGCTAAGGTTAAAAGCCTATGAGAGTTCAAGTATCTGCAAAGAGCGAACTAAGAAGTGGCACGATAAACATATCATGAAGAAGAGGGTTGAAAAAGGTGACATGGTCCTCTTATTCAACTCCCGACTGAAATTGTTTTCGGACAAACTGAAATCCCGATGGTAAGGCCTATTTAAGATCACCAAGGTTCAATCTAATGGAGCAGTTAAAATATGGAGTGAGTCTACCGGTGCGTTTATAGTCAATGGACTACAATTAAAACCATATCTTTTGGGACAACCTGTTGATAAAGCCAATGTCCATACACTTGCTGATCCGTCCCAGGCATAGAAGAAGGGTCAAGCTCTTGACCTTAAAAGAGCGCTTCTTGGGAGGTAACCCAAGCACTATTTCCTCTTTCTTTCCCTAGCTTTTATTTTAACTATTTTTGTAGTTTCGAAAAAAAAAAGAAGACAAAGAAATAGAAAAAAAACCTATGTATAAAATGTTTGCCACAACAGCCCGACCCCCAAAACTACGGCTGTGGGGTGTCAACCCAAAAAAAGAGGAAAAGAAAAAAAGAAAAGAAGCTATGTCAGCAGGCACCACGGCTTGACTGTGGTGTATTGCTACAACCCGCGGTGTAGGCCGCTGTCACCACTTATCTCCATCACAATTCATCTTCAACCTCGAGTCTCTCTCTCTAGCTTTATTTTCTCTCTCTAAACCCTCCATAGCTAATACCGTCAGTCTTCCCTCATTACTTCTCCATTTTCACTCATGTTCACCTAAAATCATCCCCTTTCACTCAATCTTTTCTCTTTCCCCATAAATTTCATCTTTTTTCTTTTTCTTCTTCTTCTTCTTCTTCTTCTTCTTCAAACTCATCTCACTTCACTCATCCACCATACCCATCTTTTTTCCTCTCTTATTCTTCTTCTATTTACTTAATTTCTTCATTTTCTTCTTCAAATTTTTCTATTTAGTTTTTAGTTTTGGTTTTTGTTTTGGTTTTTACAGCAATGACATGAACCAACAGACAAAGAAGGACCAAAGAGGTTGGTTTTTTAAGTCAAGCACCACCTCAACCTCAAAGGACATCCCGAACCTCTACCAATGCGCGTGCTGGAGGTAACATTCCTCACCCTCTTGGTTTGACACATCCTGATTATGTTGCTAGGTATAATTGCTTGAATGAATGCATGGTTGTTGCAACTAGATATTATGATGAGGAACTATTAGCTCGGCTAGGAATGTTGAATGATATTCGATGGTTGTTTGCACGAGGTGCTATGGGACACTTTTTAGAAATCAAAGAGCATACATATCGGAACTTGACCCTAGAATTCCTTAGTACACTTCCTGTCGAGGTCACTAGAGGCCCTCAATGTCAAGCCGAATACATATCGTTTTATTTGTAGCGACAATTATATGAATTGAACTTAGGTAACTTTAACAGTATTTTCGATTTTCCACCTAGCATTGATTTACCGAACAGACAAGTCCCCCGCAAATTCAATTACTCAAATGCATTTTGCAGTGAACTTTTGGGGAGTGTTAGGTGCAACACTAGTTCATCGAAGTGCCCACATATTAGAAACTCTTGCATTTGAGTAGCTCAACGTCTTTTGGCTTGTTCCCTTTTTGCTCGGGATAACAGTATGAATGTCCCAAGATTGTCTGAGTTGTACTTCTTGTCCTGTATGCTCGATGGCGTCCAGCTTGACCCAAGTTCCTTTTTAGCCAGGCAATTGCCTAGTGTTGTTGTTAACACTAAAGGTAGGATAGTCATTCATGGTATTGTGACTACTATTGCTAGATTTTTGGGTGTTGAACCTAATCCTGAAGATAGAGTTTTCGGGTCAGAGCAGCTTGATCAATCTGCTTTTGAAATTATGAACTTTTACAAAGTTGAGGCTGGGCATTTATGTTGGATTTACCTTGGGGACTGAATTTTGCTGCTTCCCAATGTCGATCGAACCACCCTACGTCACCGGGCTAACCTTCATTGGGTACTTAGTGATGACGAGGTTGTTCGACCTGCACCCCCTCATTCAGCCCTTATTCTAGTCAAGTCGAACCTAGTTCTTCCTCTCAACCACTCCCTCCTGACTATACTGACCTCCATTCAAGAGGAGCAAGTTTCCCTTTGAGCATTTGTTGCTTTTGAGAACGCCGCTCTTCGAGACTTTGTCCAAGAGTGCCACGATGAGCTTCGTGGGATGCTTGCTACCTAGACACAGTATTTTTAGGACTATAGGGCTTGTCGAGAGACCTGGGGGGATTAGCATATCTCTTATGGCCAACTACCCCATCCTCCACCACCAGCTCCTTTCTGATTGCTGTGCTACCCCCCTTCCCTTTTCTATTGCATGCCCACATTAAGGGCAATGTGTGATTCAAGCATGAGGGAGTTAATCATTATATTTGGCATCTGAAGCCTATTTGGTTTGGTGTGCTTGTGCTTTGTATATATTATTTATGATAGTTTTTGGAGTTTTTATTTTAGGTTTTAGTTTTGTTAGCAGTATTTCAGTAGTGCATTTAGTTTTATATTCATTGAAGGTTGAATTTTTGTTTTTCTTTTATTAGTTTCTTTTACATTGTAGTTTGCATTGTATTTAGGAGCATTCATAAAAAGCAAAACAAAAAAAGAATTAAAGAAAAAAAATCCTCCGATGATGATCTTTCTAGATTTGGTAAACTTCTTTGGTTTAGTTTAATCCGTTGATTCGCCCAAATTATACATAAAAATGTTTGAGAAAGAGTTTTTGAAATGAGTTCCATGTTTTGACCACATGTCGAGTGTGAGTTGATCTACCTCATGAGTCTTTACATGAGTTTTGGCATGTGTTTACTAGTGAGCTAGTTTTGACTCTTGGTAGATGTCAAGTGGGGCTTTGAGCTTTTAGAGGCAATTTTCAATTTAGTCTCATATTTTCTTTCATATGTGACTCTTCCTTTATGCCATTAATTCTCTAGAACTTGCTTTGATTCTAATTCAAGATCACATTTCACATATGCATTCAGGTAATATGATTGAGGCATTTTTTTTCCTTTGATTTGTTAAACCCCACGGCCAAATAGCCACCATTGTTATGTATTGCATCCCTTGTTAGCCACTTTTAGCCTAAATTTTCTTAATTTGAACATCCTATTATAGCCCATGGCCAAATACTTGTCTTACCCTTAAGCCAAGACTAGAGGAGCGTTTCATTCTTTTGCATCAGGTTTGATAGGGCACTAGTAAGGTGCACTATTATCTTTTAGTGAATTTTAGCTGTTTGGTGAAGGGATGTGAGATTTTGATAAATCCCTTGTTTCATTGTACAAAATTTCGAGAAGAGTTGGAATTTAAAGTTTGTTATGGATTTCCCCTTAGCTACCCCTTTTGAAAAGAAAAGCGAAAGCAAAATAAAGAATGGAAAAAAAAAGGGAAACAATAGAAAAAAAAGGAAAAAAACAGAACGAAGTGTTATGCTTGTTGGGATTGTAAGTTATTTGTAATTTTCGACTGTTTTTCTCTATAAGAGGGGATGTATTTTGTTGATAAATTGTAATGGTCTAAGAAGGATGTAGTACGATGCATCAGATTTGTTTAGCTCCTAGTCTCTAGCCTCTAACACCTCATTTTCAAAACATTTGTTCTCCTCTTATCTTTACCCATAGGCCCGTTACAACCTTATGAAAGTCCTCATGATTGTCTAGTGTGTTTGCGTTTTAGTGATGGCAAATTTGACAGTCTTGGCAAGCCTATGGTAGATTTGAGTCTAAGGAATGAGAATTGAGAGAACCTTCATTATTATTATAGGCATAAGTGATGAGAGCCACATAATTATAGCGAGGTTCTACCGGCCTTGTTAGCCTTACTTGTTTCATATGTTAAAATAATTGCATTTGTTGATTTAGGGAGATTGATTCAAGTTTGACATTGTGGTTGATCAAATGGTTTTCGAAAATTTCATTTCCATCTGTTGTTAATGGTTTTTGTATCTTTTTAGACTACCTTTGGATCAGCTTTGCCATTTGAATGTTACCTATGTCCATCTTGAGGAGGTTGTGTATAGTTTTGTTTTTTTTTTTCTTTGCAATGGTTGAGGACAAGCAATGGTTTAAGCATCGGAGAGTTTGATAAGTGCTTAATGTATACATCATTTTAGGGCTATTTCGCTTCATTTTTAGGAGAATTATGTGTTTAATGTTATTACTTATTCTCTTATTCTCGATTTATGCTTAGGTATAGTTGTTTGATATGTTTTGTAGGATTTTAGGCCTTTTTATCCAGCATTTCACCCTTAATGGATGTATTTTGACCTCTCCCATGGATATGCATGTGATGCTATGCCTGTGGAGCAAGAAAAGAGCAGAAAACTGGTTCCTACCCAGACCACGATCATGGCGTTTGCCACAGTCCGTGGTGAGCTACGAAGCTGTTGACTCTTCGTCTTCCTTCGGTTGTGTGGTTGAAAACGTCCGAGCTCTCGTATAAAAGGGCTTTGTTTAGTAGTAGAAGAGAAGGGTATATGCATAGAGTCATAGATAAAAAGCAAGCAACAGTAGCATAGTTTATCTTCTTTCTCAAATTTTTCTTCTTTTTAGTTTAGATTTTTAGTTTGGTATTTGTAATTGTGAGAAATCTTGGGCATGAGTGTCTGATCTTGAGATGGTTTAAGGCCTTTGGTTGAGGGCTATTCTTAGTCAAGCCCTTTCGCTCAGATTTCGCAAAACATTGGTTAGTTGTTTAATCTTTGATCATGTGTGATTAGTTTTTATTTTGTCTAGGGATTTAGTAGTTTATAAAAGTATAGTTGGATCATATTTCAATCTAAAGAATTATGCTTATTTTCATGATTGGTTTAATTTCGTTCTATCAAGTGATTATGACATTGTGAGTGGATTTTTGGCCAGAATTTGCTTGCACATTTGAAACAATTGAGTGAAAAACTGAAAGGTGACATTTGATTGTTAGACTGCTTGATAAAACCTGATATAACGTCATCTTGAAAGAGAGATTTGCATGTTAGGAGGGCATAGAGTGTAAACGAAGATGTTCAACTTGGATTAAGAAAAATTAGTTTAAAAGAATGACTTTTGCTTAGTTTAGGCAAATTTGGTTGAGTTTGAAAGAATAGACTAAATTTTTGGAGAGATTGCAATTCCTCGAGATTAACCAATTAGAGAAGAGCACATGCCTATCATTTTGATCCAATCAACTTTCATAACTACATGAATTCCTAAGTATGTTTCCTTAGTTGATTTAAAAATTAGTGAATTAGAAGTTGTTAAATCAAACCCTCTTGAATTAGAATTTTACTTAGCATATTTTGCTAGACAAAATTCGATACATTACATTGGTTCCTGATGAGCGATCTTTTTATCTATAGTACGACTACCCATACGCTTGCGGCAGTGGTTAGTAGTGGAGGAGGCAGATAGAAGAGAGTTGTTGCTCTTGAGGAGGACTTTGAGTGGCTTCAAGGGAACTCATGAGATGTAATGGAGAACATATTCCACTCTAGATGATTGTTGTAAGGTAATGTTTGCTTATTGATCATCAATGGTCGGAGTTGTGCTAAAGTGGCTTCACATAGCATGGTGGAGAAGCTTAATCTCAAAGCTATGACCGACCCTCACCCTTACAACATTTAACGGCTTAATAAAGGTAAAGGCTTGCAAGTCAATTTAAGATGCTTAGTTTTTTTTCTCAATTGGCAAGAAATACCTTGATCACATATGGTGTGATATTACACCCATGAATGTATATCATATCTTGTTATGAAGAACATAGCTATACGATCGGAACGTCATACTTGATGGTCATTTATACAATTAGACCTTCTCTAAGGATGGAAAGAAGATCACCCGAGCGCCTCTAAGCCCCTCACAACTCCACAAAAACAAGCCACAAAAGAACTAAGAGCATTTGGACCACTTGTTCACTTTTAGTGATCCCCTTATTAAGGCCTCTTGCCATGAGTTCAAGGCCTTCAAGAACTGGATCCTAGCTTCACAAAATAAGCTCGAAACTAATGCATAAGCTGCCCTTAGAAATGACCCTTTTTGAACAATATGCGCATGTCATTGCTAAAGGTATACCTCTAGGTTTACCACCTAAAAGAGCCATTGAACAACATATTGACCTCATTCCCAAAGCTATCGTCCCCAACAAACTAGCCTATTAGGATGATTCCTAGGGAGATCATACAGGTCCAAAGACAAGTGGATCTAATGATGTTAAAGGGGTTAATTAGAGAAAGTTTCAGCCAGTATTCCATCTCGGCTCTCTTGGAGCCTGTGAAGGATCGAAGGTTGAGGATGTGTGTTGATAGCTGAGCCATTCACAAGATCACAATCAAATATAGCCATGCCTTACCATGGCTCGCGGACATGCTAATGAGTTATATGGATTTTATGTATTTTCTAAGGTAAATGGCGATCAAGCCAAGAGATGCCCAAGCCTAAGTAAGTCTAAGGGATACCCCAAATTATGAGAGAATTCCATAGAAACCTAAACTATTTGCACTAGAGTCTGCACAATAAGTGGTCCATCTTTATAACCATTGTTCCCCAACCATGGGGTACTCAGGATCAGTTAAGGTGCTTACTCTGCAGTTTAGGAAGTATTGTTTTAAACAAAACAAGTTTTAGGACTTTTTGTTATCATGTACCCAGTCAAATTGCCCCTCGAAGTAAGATTTTTCATGTTGCCCAAATAGGACAGTTTTTAACTTGGTATCTGTTATTTCAAGTACTCCAACCTGTTTCTCATTTAGGTGCATAAGATTTTCATTTTTTGGATTTTGAGTTAACTGTAAAAGATACAAAATAAATGAAGGCCATGTCTAACGAAAGGGCACTAGAAGGTAGCAAGTTTTTAAAAGGTACAATTCCAGATCCAGCTGGGACCACTTAAATTTAATAGGGCATAACATTCAAATGGTTAAGCTTCTAAGGGCCTGTAAGTAGTCATTGGGAAAAGGCCTTCCCTTGGTTTCCAATGGGTCTCATTAGAGCCACTTTAGGTAAGCAAATTATGAGATATAGCTTTTGAAGTTGGGAGTTATAATATGAGAGGAACAGCCAATGGTCCCTTTTACCTTTTGTAGTTACATTCCTTTGTTGTCTCCCCCTTCCTTCTTTGCTGTTTGTTTGGCCTGTTTCCCATTCAATCAGATTGGAAAAGGCTCTGATACCTAAGGGAGGCATCTAGGTTTGCATTCCACATAACTTGTCGAATAAAAAACCAGGTGGAGTTTCACATTCTCGAACAAACCCTTAGATGCTTTAGCTTGAGTTCACTAGCTCAGGTGGCATTCCTCTAGGCTTCATTTATGCTTTTGGTGGTGAGTATTCCATATCCAAAGGTACAAAAGAAATATCCAAACTCCTCCCTTAAGTGACGCCATAGGCTTATCTTGGGGATTGGTGTTGATTATTCTCTTTGCTTTTTTCGGGTTATTAGCACATTATTTTATGTTTATTGCTTTCTATAATGCTTTCTCTCTTTTTTCCTACTCTGATTTTATTGTTGAAGGCTAGATACATCATGTATTTGAGGAGTAGTTACTATCAAATCCGCATTAGAGAGGAGGATGAATGGAAGACAACTTTCAAGACTGATAGAAGACAAGGAATTTAAGAGAATTCCCTAAATCTAAATCAAGATCATGGTGCTAATCAAGCCAAGGAATATTAATGAAAGCAAGCAACAATACAATGGATCTGCTCCTTGTTCTTGTGTTCTAATGCAGAATAAAGTACGATTTTAGATGACATGATTCTTGGAGTTTCCAAGACATCGAATAGGTAAGTCCTACTTTGTTGGACTCCCTAAGACATATAGTTTCACTGAGAAAACTAAATTTTGGCCTAAGTCTTAGGCATTTGGCTACTTTGGCCCAAAGCCATGAAGGTATACTATGATGATTCCAGTCCACCTGTATTGAAAGATTAGCTGGAATCACCATCTAAAACTTGACTCAGGCTAGAAGCTTTACTCAGAATGATAGAAAAGATCCTAAAGTATCATGCCAAGGAGAAAAATCCAAATAATGACAAGTTCTTCATGGGGATTCAGCTGCATTCTACCAACTGTTGCAATTTAAGCTCATTTTAGACCCGATTTGAGTTTCTAGA
>JAKOGI010000947.1:140000-157500 GCA_029747015.1 Carnegiea gigantea
AGAAAAACATCACCTTAATTCAAATAATAATGATAATAGTGATGCTACTGCTACTGCTGCTGATGAGGATGGTGATAGTAATAAGAGAAACAATGATGTACATTAAAGTTACAAAATCAATTAATTATCATGAGTCAAGTTAGGGAATGCATCAATTACACAAATATCACATTGATAAATGTGCACGTGTGGTGCACCTATGTAATTATAATTATCAAAATGAAAAGCACAAAATTCATTAGAGACTAATGATACTAAGTCTATTGAACCAGAAAATGAGGTCATCACCATCGACTCATTCACCAGTCAATTAGCACATTTCAAAAAATAAGGTAACTTTAATGCCTACACCCTTCCAAAATTCATTATAAATACCAAAATCTCGTAATATACAACTATTTAATGGATCATTTTTAAGCATTATTTTGTCATATAATCAAGTTGACCAACTACTTATAAATTACCAAGGCCTAGGCCCATCATATCACATGCGTGACTTTAACTCAGGCTTCTCCATCAACTTGAGAGGTGTGCACCTATTCAAAGACCACATTGCAAATATAAGCTTATCAATTTAGGTTCTACTTTTAGATAGTAACTGATAATAGTTTTGATATAATTCTCCTCATGATAGCCATACCTTAAATCATATTTATTTAATTAATTAAGTAATGTTATTAATTTCATTGCATTTAACTATTGCTTCTAAAAATTTTGATTGGGAAAAAAATTTCATTTGGGCGCTCACTTTGTAATTTGGGTTTTTATTAACAAAAAATTTTGGGAAAATTGATCGTAGGCCTTGATAATTATGATCTAAGCGATTAAATTATTTGTCCATAACATTATAGAAACTCAAATTTGATTTATGCAAAAACAATTATCGTTATGGCGCATTTTATTACTGAGCCCAATTTATTTTGTCCCAAATTGAAGCCCAAAAGCTTATGCATTTGACTCTTCTAATTGTAATTATGTGTATCTAATTTTAATTAGCATAAATTCCCTATTTATTGCTTAAATACCAGCCATGCATTAGGATAAGATAAGCATCCAAGTCATTTTTTTTTTCCTTTTCTTTCACCAAGCAAAGACTAGCCCTCTCTACTCTCTTCTACTTATTTCCCCCTCCCCTATGCCTGCTGCTCTATTGTGCTACAGCCCAGCCACTAGTCGGTAACCAGCCCCAACACCTCAGCCACCAACAACCCCCCTAGCCACCACCTACACCCCTATAACATCCAACCTCACTTATATCTCCTTTCCCAAGCATCAAGGTGAGTGAAACCTTAACTCAATCTTATTGACTTTGATTTGTATTTTGGTTTTGGATTCTTGCCTTTGTTGTTTTGATGGTCGATCATGTTGTTTTGATAGAAACAAGAGTTATTTTGGTGTTTTGATGGTTTATTAAGTTGGAAAGCAATTAAATTTGAGGTTAATCATATTCATGCAAGCTTAAGTTAAAATTATGGTTATGGATTGTTTTGTGTTTGATTTGGTAATCTTTAGCTTTATAAATGATTATGATGGTGTTAATGTGGTTTTGGATGAATCAAAGGTGGATTTAAGTTGGTCATGAGATAGGGTTTTGATGATTATGTATAGTTTAATTTATTCTTGGCAACAAACATGTTATTTTGTGTATATTTGGATGGAAAATGAATATTGAATCTTTTGTTTAACTTGGGAAATGACTTGGTGTCATTTTTTCAAAAACGGGTGAATTATGGGATTTTCTCAATTGATTAAACGAGGTCATTTTGCTCACTTATACAAATAAGTAAGATTATAGATGTGTTTTGAGTGATTTAAGAAAGAGAAGAATTAAAAATTTAATGAAGATGATTTATGGAATGAAATTGAGTATTATGACTTTGTACAGTGATGGGAAGGACCCAAGCTTTATTATATGATTTTAAGGAATGATTTTAGATGGGGATTTCTATGAAAAGAAATGAGAAAGCAAAAATAGTGTGACTGTGAACTGGCTGAAAATAAGGGTCACTTTGCCAATAAAGTAGTAATGATCGGCCCAGTCAAAGATTATGATTTTTGCTGCGTAGATAGATTAGTGAGTTAGCTTTCAAATTCTTTTTACAATTGCCTTAATCTGAGGTGTGTGGAAAATGTTATGGCCGTTTTACTAAGACTGTGCATGATAGACTGAAGCTGTGCACATTTGTGTCCTAACTCAATTTTAGGAACCATATTGATGGAATTGTATTTTTTACTATGAATGAAAGTTTTGAAGGACTTCTTAAGCTTTTCATATTGGGGTTTTAGGTCTGCATTTGAGGTCAAAGGTGAAAGTTATGAAGTTTCTAATGTGGACCTTGAATGTGTAACAACTTTGATTGTATTTAGAAGCTTATTTGATTTGGAAAACTAATTGTATGGCATGTGCAAAGAAATTGGAGAAGTGGGGAGATTGATAACTCAAGACCAGTGTTTAATGGTCCAAACCGGTGTGTTTAATGTTATTTTGAACCTACCACCACTCCAATTTCCCTTAAACCTTGGTTATCAATCTCAGAATGTCAAAACAAAAATCCACGTTCAATAATAACCATCGAAGTCTTTCTTTTATGATCCTAATTATTTTACCTTAATCAATTGTATTCCACACTATTCACTTTGAGCTAAATTATCCTAATTCATCTAACTTTCAAATCATTTTGGTGCAACTTATCTTTGATGGAATTATATGAGCTATGGATGCCTTTTAATGAAGTTCTATTACAGTTACAATTACGACAGTTAGTGCTGTTTACTAATTACATATACCTATAATTATAGTTCTTACATAGAATGGGGGCCTAATGTATTGTTTCCCATTGTGCATAAGTATTATCAAGTCAGATTGCATCTTTAATGACTCCAGGTACATTCATTGTCTGTATCTTTGAAAATCAGCACGTATTTATAAAAATTATAATGTTTTGATAAGTATATCAATGAATCAGTTTAATTAGTGGTTTATCACATAATTAGTGACCCAATTAGTTATCAATTACAGGGCATTGCCCTTCAGTTACCGACGCGGCTTCAGGCTAGGTCCTCGATTGGCTTAGTAGCTGTACACCTATCCATAGATCATAACAGTTACAAGGGGCTCACTAACAGATAATAATTAGCAATGTAGTTTTACATTTATCTCAGCCACTATTTTAACTTCTAATGAATTGCAAAGCGGGCCTAACCAATTTATGCAATGATCATTTCACCATACAGGAGTGCATGTACCGAGCTTCAGCTCGCAGTTCGAAATGTTTTTCATGTTTTATTTTAGGCAAATGACTAATGAAACACCTTCATGACAGCAAACTAGTTAGAGAAATAAGTTGAGCAAGGCATCTGGATAGATCAATGGTAATGTTGTACGATAGTTTGAAGCTTGAGATCTTCAGCTGATGGAGATGTAAACTTTATGGTAATTGCTTAGTTATGATGTATAAACCTCATGCTAGTTATGATGATTAATGTATATGAGTTTGATTTATGCTCAACTATATCCTCTCTAGGGTATTTGCTTTAATCTTTATCCTTTTTGGGACAGCGGTAATGCCCCGATCATTGGGTTTATCACCTCTGTCATCAAATTTATTGGTCCTAATTTAGGGTTTTATTAAGGAGAATGCAAATAGCGAAACATGTTGCATTTGGGGCGTTATAGTTTTTGGTATTATAGCTAGGTTTGATCTTCCTTGATGGGATATGGGGTATGAAGAGTAGAGATTGGAGGGTGAGAAGGTTGGTTAGCGAAAGTTATTAATATATCATTGGAGATTTATGACATTAGAGATTTATGATAGTAGAAACGCTTGTTTATCTCTCCCATGTTGTTTACTTATGTTCCTTCTTGTTAGATGGATCCATATGTGGTGAATGTGATTTTAGGTACTTCTGTGGCCATTCACATCTCTTTACTATATGCCAGTGTGGTAGCCCACATGAAGACCCCATTTCTGAGTTTCAGAGTGCCATGGGTCATACACGTAGGCTGTTGTGGACCTTATTTACAATTGGCCCTTGGGTTGAATTCAGGACTCAATATCATGACTTTATGATGACTTAAGCCTTGGGATGGGACGAACGGACATTTTAATTTCTCGAGGCTTAGGCTAACATTATCACCGAGCTGTTATTAAGGGAGGAGTTTGAACCGAGAGGGAAGAATATGGACGTTCTGCAGTATATATTTTCATTACATTTTGTATTTCCCCTATCATCACCACTTGCACCGAGCACTCCTCAGCCACCTGATTACCCAAAGCCATCGGGACCTAGAGAGGGGATTCCTGTATCTGATGGATCAAATGAGATCCGCATTGTTATAGATCTCCCTGATACGCCATAGTTTAGCTCTGATGGTAACCTCATGGGAGACTCAGAGAAGGACCCAGAAATAGAAAGAGCATCAGCTAGATCATAGTGATGAGAATGTAGAGATTGGGGCTTCAAACAACAGTTTTGACTCGGGCGGAGAGCCTGGGGATGAGTCTGACATAGATTATGATCCATATAGGGATCAGTAGATTGATTTATATTATATGTTGACATCTAGGATAGATTACTTTGTGAGCCCACATGTATATAGTATAGCCAGTTAGATAGATGAATTTTGTACAGGCTATGACATAGCATATAGTTAGGCAGGTCTCTTCAATTGTGTTGACTAGTTCCACCTACTTCTGGGCATGTGGCAGACTTAGTCTATTGGGGTTAAGTAGTGTTTTAGTTAGGAGGTAGGTGTAAAGGTTGATCTTGGGTGGTCAACTGAATGTGATATTATTTTGCAGAACCATGTATATATATGTGCGCGAGTAATTATGGCAATGATATAATAAAGCTTTGTGTTATGTTTTAATAATACTTAGGTCGTGCTAGCTGCTTCTATCATGTAACTGTATCTTATGTGTTGGTTGTAGTTAGTTCACTAAACTACCAAGCTGACTAGATAGTCAGAATATCAAAATATGTGTAAAATAATGCAGAAACCCATATAGAATAAAATTCAGATCATGGTCAGGGGTCAAGTGACCAAGTTTTATGTAATATGCCAATAACCCTTAGTGGAATGCCCTCAATTCCTCCTAGGTTGGTTAGTAATATGGGAACTCTAACTATTATCAGACCTTGGTGTCTAAGCTTATGAAACGAATAGCCCCATCACCTTCTGAAATCCCTCATAAAGTCAATAAATTAGCAGATAGCATGAGCGATGCAACCCTTAAATATATGATTGAAAGTATGACCCAGTGGAGCTAGAAGCATGGATTAGATGGATAGAAAAGATTTTCACAACAATGGACGTTCCAGAGGATTAAAAAGAAAAAGGGATGTTTTACATAACTATCGAAGCTGATATTTGATGGAACACTGTTAAGGACAGGCTTTTGGGGCCTGACCTCACTTGGAATAGATTTCTAGAAGAGCTAAGAGCCCAATTCCACCTAGTTGTGGTTCAACGACAGAAACAAAAAGAATTTATGGAAATAAAGATGAGTGGTAGTATGACTGTGATGTAGTATGCTAGCAAATTTAAAGAACTATTCAAGTTTGTTAAGGAGTTTGTGTCATCTGAGAGACTGAAGATGAGGAGATTTGAAGGGGGATTAGCTTTCTATATTCGTAACCAGCTAATTGGTCAACCAGTCCTTATCCATCAAGAGTTATTTATGAGAAAGTAGCTGAAGTGGAATGAGTGAAGACTGGGTTGAGGGAATTGAACCCGATTAATCAGAAGAGGAAGTGGGTCGAACAGGGAGCTCCAAGCGATAGTGCAAATAAGAAGAAATCTTCCCCCGCTCTTCCGAAGAGTCATCTTGTAGGCTTAGTAGAGCCCTCTAGGAAATGCAGAAAAACTAACCGCACCACTCCTGAATGTCAAGTGGGAACCAACAAATACCTATGGTGCGATAGCTAGAGCACCTCATTGCTGCCTGTCCCTGAAGACTGAAGGCTGTAGACATGGGCTCCCACATTCAAGGCCCGCAGTTGTAGGAAAGGCTTATGCATTGAATAAGAAAGAAGCTTCCACCTTTGGTATAGTAGTTACTAGATTTCTCTTTTCAATTTCAAAGCCATTTTGTGTATTGGTTGATTCAGTTTCCCCTCAATCTTTTACATCCACTTGATATGCCATGCAACTGAGCCTTGAAAATAAGGAGACAGAAACCAATTATAGAATCAAGTTACCCAATGACTCTAAAGTTTATTATCCTACCTCTTATAAACTTGTTCCAATTACTATTAATGTGATAGTATTCCCTGGAGTTTTGATTCAATTTGACTCGTCAGACTTTAATATCATTCCAGAAATGAGCTGGTTGGGTACTTATAGGGTCAAGATAAATTGTGAATCCCTTAAGGCTATTTCAAGGGATAAACGAGGGAGAGAAATATGTTTTATGGGCAAAGAGAGGAAATACCTTGTCCTTTAAATTCTGTTTGGAAAGCAAGTGAGCTCTTATGTCAAGGCTATAGTGGGTATTAGTGTTATGCTATTGACACTCAACCATAGGAAGAAGAAGCAGAAGATGTCCCTGTAGTTTGTGAATTTAGAGTTGTTTTCTTAAAGAATTACTGGGACTGCCCCGAAAAGAAAAATTGATTTTGCGATTGAATTAATCTCTGACAGCCCACCTATCTCTAAAGCCCCATATTATATAGCCCCAACAGAGCTTAGAAAACTGAAGATTCAATTAGATAAGCTATTACACAAGGGATTTATCAAACTAAGTGTGTCATAATGGGGTGCCCTAGTTCTTTGTAAAGAAGAAGCATGGAACCCTAAGGTTATGTGTCGACTACAGAGAGCTGAACATGTTTACAATGAAGAACAAATATTCATTGCTCTGAATTGATGGTTCATTTCATCGACTGTAATGAGCAGGAGTATTTTCTAAGATTTATTTGAGATCAAGACACCATCAACTTAGGATTATACTTGAAGACATTCTCAAAACCGCACTTAGGACCGGATTTGGTCATTGTGAATTCACAGTGATGCCTTTTGGCATGACCAATGTCCCCGCGGCCTTTATAGATCTTATAAATAGAGTTTTCAGACCCTATTTGGACAAGTTTGTGTGGTATTTATAGATAATATCTTTATTTAATCGAAAGACAGAGACGAACACATTACTCATTTGAGAATAGTGATGTAGACTTTGAGGGAACATCAATTACATAGCAAATGTAAGAACCATGAGTTTTGGTTAGAAGAAGTGGTATTTTAGGGCATTTGGTTACAAAGGAAGGGATTAAGGTTAACTTCCAGAAGGTGAAAGCAGTTACAAAGTGTCCAAGGCTCACCAACATTACTGAGACTAGAAACTTTTTGGGTTTAGTTGGGTATTATCGAGTTTCGGGAAGGATTTTCCAAAGATTATCTTCCCTGAACAATGTGTTAAAGGAAGCTACAAACTTCCAGAAGATAAATGATAGCGTATGCCTCCCGACAGTTCAAGCTTTATGAGAGAAATCACCCTACCCATGACCTAGGACTAGTGGTGGTGGTTTTTGCACTAAAAATGTGAAAACATTACTTATATAGAGTACCTCATGAGTATCTATACTGGTCATCAAAGCTTGAAGTACGTTTTCACTCAAAAGAAGCTCAATCTGAGGCAAAGGCATTGACTAGAATTGCTTAAAGATTATGAATGTAGATCTAGTATCACCCAGGAAAGGCAAATGTTGTGGCAGATGCCCTGATAAGGAAGGCACAACATACCATCAACACTTTAGTGATTACTTAGTTGAACCTCATGTGAGGGCTTGAGAACTCGGGTGTTCAATTAGTGTCACATGGTCAAGCATCCCAAAATATAAGTTTGAGCCTGTAGTATTTCACGACCTAGGACCACCATTTGCATTTGAAGAAAGCATGGAACTCCCAATGGTCGATGTTGTGAAAATACTAGCAGAGAAATTACCTGAAACATCAGGGTAAAATCACGCAGACATTGACGATAAAATCATCTTTTGGGTCATGAAGATCTTCTTTAACATTCAATGAGGTGATATACATCAGAAAGCTCTTGAAAACAGACTAATGGAATAGACAAAAATCAATGCTGATAAAAGAAGGAGATTCTTGGAATTTCAGGTAGATGATAAGGTTTTGCAGAAAGTTTCGCCAACTATGGGTATAAGAAGGATGAACTACGAGCTAAATTGAGGACAAGATCAATTAGATCACACAAGTTTATTGGAAGATTGAGTCACATAGCTTGTCGACTAGATCTACTTATACAACCCAAACACGTGCATAACATGCTCCTTACCTCACAACACACATAGTACACTTCAGACCCTGGCCACGCTCTCTTAACCAAACCTAGTGCAGTCAATGAGGGTCAGTGTTTGAAGAGCACACAGTCCGGATACTAGATCACAGGATTCAACAGCTACGCATCAAGCAGAGACCTTCAATCAAAGTACAATGGCCAAATCATACCTCCTCAGAAGCCACTTGGGGAAACCGAGGATGAAATGACAACCATACATTTATTTAAAGTAATTTCGTATGTTTCGATAAAGTTTATAAGTTTCGAGAATGAAACTCTTTAAGAAGAGAAGGTTGTAATAGCCCGACCTTAAATCATGTTTATTTAATTAATTAAGTAATTTATTAATTTCATTGCATTTAACTGTCGCTTTAATCATTTCGATTGGAAAAAAAAATTCATTTGGGCCCTCACTTTGTAATTCGTGTTTTTATTAATGAAAAATTTTGAAGAAATTGGTGGTAGGCCTTGATAATTATGATCTAAGTGATTAAATTATTTTTCCATAACATCACAAAAATTTAAATTTGATTTATGCAAAAACAATTATTGTTACAGAGCTTTTATTATCGAGCCCAATTTATTTTGGCCCAAATTAAAGCCCAAAGGATTATGCATTTGACTTGCCTAATTGTAATAATGTGTATCTAATTTTGATTAGCATAAAGCCCCTTTTTGTTGCTTACATAACAGCCATGTATTAGGATAAGATAAGCATCCAAGTCATTTTTTTTCTCCTTTCTACTCTCCTCCACTTGTTTCCCCCTCCCCATGGCTGCAGCTCCGTTGTGCTATAGCCCAGCCACCAATCAGTTGCCAGCCCCACCACCTCAGCCACCAACAACCTCCTAACCACCACCCACACTCCTACAACATCCAACCTCGCTTATATCTCCTTTCTTAAGCATTAAGGTGAGTAAAACCTTAACTCAATCTTGTTGAATTTCATTTGTATTTTGGTTTTGGTTCTTGTTTTTATTGTTTTGATGGTTGATCATGTTGTTTTGATAGAAACAAGAGTCGTTTTGGTGTTTTGATAATTGGTTAAGTTGGAAAGTAAGTAAAATTTGAGGTTAATCATGTTCACGCAAGCTTAAGTTAAAATTATGGTTATGAATTGTTTTGTATTTGATTTGGTAATTTTTAGCTTTATAAATGATTATGATGGTTTTAGTGTGGTTTTGGATGAATTAAAGGCGGATTTAAGTTGGTCATGAGAGAGGGTTTTGATGATTATGCATAGTTTAATTTATTCTTGGCAACAAACATGTCATTTGTGCATACCTGGTTGGAAAATGAATATTGAATGTTTCATTTAACTTGGGAAATGACTTGGTGTGATTTGCTCATAAAGGGGTGAATTATGGGATTTCTTCAATTGCTGAAATAAGGTCATTTTGCTCACTTATGCAAATAAGTATGATTATGGATGTGTTTTGAGTGATTTCAGAAAGAGAAGAATTAAAAATTTGATAAAGATGATTTTTGAGTGAAATTGAGTATTATGGTTTTGTAGGTGATGGGAAGGATCCAAGCTTTATTATATATGATTTTAAGGAATGATTTTAGATAGGGATTTATGTGAAAAGAAATAAGAAAGCATAGGTAGTGTCGCTGTGAACTAGTAGAAAATAGGGGTCACTTTGTCAACAAACTGGTAATAAAGCTTTCAATTTCCTTTTGAATCGCCTCAATCCAAGGTGTGTGAAAATTGTTATGGCCATTTGGTTAAGACTGTGTAGGATAGACTGAAGCTGTGCGCGATTGTGTTTTAGCCTAATTTAAGAACTGTATTGAGGGAATTGTATTTTGTACTATGAATGAAAGTTTTGAGAGACTTCGTAAGCTTTTCATATTGGGGTTTTAAGTCTCCATTTGAGGTCAAGGGTCAAAGTTATGAATTTTCTAAGGTCGACCTTGAATCGGTAACAACTTTGATTATGCTTGGAAGCTTATTTAATTTGGAAAACTAAGTTGTATGGCATATGCAAAGAAATTGGAGAAGTGGGGAGATTGATAACTCAAGATTGGTATTTATTGGTCCAAACTGGCGTGTTTAAAGTTATTTTGAAGCTACTACCACTCTAATTTCCCTTAAACCTTGATTATCCATCTTACAATGTCAAAACAAAAATCCACGCTCAATTATAACCATCAAAGTCTTGCTTTTATGATCCCAATAATTCTTTATTCATCAATTTTATTCCACATTATTCACTTTGAGCTAAATTACCCTAATTTATTTAGCTTTCAAATCATTTTGGCATAACTTATTTGTTCATGCCAAATATATGTTATTTTTACGATACCTTTATACCTTATTTATGCTCATAATAATGATTATTTATAGGTTTTTATTCGATTTGATTTTGTTTTGTAGGTATTGAATAATTATGGAAAAAAAGGCGAGAAAAAGATGAAAAAATGATGAAAATGAAGAATCAGGCCAAGTTGATTCAAGTCCAACCTATTTCATCCATTAACATAATGAAAAAAAAAAGAAGGAATAAAATCGAAAAAGCCCCCCAGCCTCGGCGTATAGCTCACATGACTTCCCCTCCCCCCCTTAATCTCCTCTCATTTTCTCTGTCCTGAAAGCCCGAAAACCCCCTCAATTCTTGGTTTCTTCTTCATCCTCACCATCATCTTGCTCTCTGTCTTTCGAACTCCAGCCACCACACCACCATCTTCATCCCCCATCCAGCGCGATTTGCAGAGCAACCACCAACACACCCACATCATCATTTCATCTCAATCATCCATGGCATTGGCAAATAAAGGTTTGTGACTGAGAGGGGTCGGGTATATATCAAGCAAGCGGTGTATCCAAAAGGGGGGAGATCAATTAGATAATGTAGGTTTTAATTTACGTTTTTCAGGTTTAATTTTAGGTTTTCAGGTAGTTTCATTTGGAGTTTTCTAGTAATTTAGAGCTTTAATTCTAAGATTCAGTTTTCGTTTTTCTCTTGGTAATTTAGATTTTCGAATATGTTTACGGGTCTTTGAAATTTAGGACTTTTAGGTTTTATTGTTCAGATTTAGTTTCAATCTCTGTCTAGATTATTAGGGTTTAAATTTAGGGTTGAGTTGTTCAATTTCCATTCCTTGTTGTTCTTTGAATTTTAGATCTATTTCTAGCTTGTAATTTTAAGTGTCTGAACGTTGAATTCATCGGTTTCCAAGTTGAAGTTTGTAATTTTTGGGTTTCTCTTTGTCCTGAATTGATTAGATTTTGCTAGTTTCCCTCTCCCGGCTTATGGTGGTCTTCAAGTTTTTTGTGCCTTTTTTCGATCCTCTGCTCCGGCAATATCATCATCTCATGGTCATAAATTCTAGGTTTGATGCTTCATCTCATACTTCTTATTGAACATTGCTGATAAATCCAGTAATGTGGTTAACTCGATTATGCTTTATCCAGAAACGTGATTTCCATAAATGTTGCTTCATCCCCTTTCATGCTGTTATGCTTTATTCAGTTCAGTTTTGATGATCTATTTTCTATTTCCTTCATGAAGTGTGGTTAATTCGATTATCCTTTGATTTTAGTTGATTTTAGTTCAGTTCGGTTGATTTTAGTTGAGTTAATTAGTTTGGTTCATTAGTTTAATTTCGTAACTTACTTCAATATGGTTGAATTTGATTTTGCTATTCTATCTAGTTTAAAGGATATTAGAATTTGCGAATAAGTAGGGATTATTTAGAATTTGATTTGTTTATAAGCTATAATCTCGGTTGTTCATTGTTAACAATGATGCTAAATTAGTTTAATTTCGTTCCGAGTGACCTTAATCTCTTCCATCGTTCCTGTTGAGATGACCCTCAAGTACTACGATGACAGTCATATACTTGCAGCACTTCATTTTTCACTCAAAATTATCCAACAAGTTTTGACGCCATTACCGGGGATGACGGGATGAGATTAGGCCATATTTTTATCTTCTTAGCTACTTTCTTATTAGTTGCATATGTTCTATCTTACTTTGTTTATTTCATTATTAATTGTTACTTAGCTTGGTCATTTCGTGAAAAATCCAAAAATCTATAAAAATTAGAAAAGCCTAAAATTGAAAAAAAAATTAGAAAAACTTGAAAACCCCTAAAAGTTGAGAAACTTAAAAAACTTCAAATGCTAGTTTTTCATTTCCCGCAATATGAGCATGAACCTCTTTGAAGCTATTTATCGCGACTTAATGATTATCGTGCTCAATTGAATCAACATTTTGAGAAATCGAAAATTTGTGAGGTCATTGCTATGGGTCTAAATGCTGAATCTTTGAGTTATATTAAGTTTATTTGTCCTAGCAGTGTCTTAGGATTATTATCTAAAACTTAAGATGAGGTTTGGGATTTCTTTGAAAAACTAGCTTGGGATACTTATGAGTATGAACAAGCTAGAAATAATTTTGGTTACCTAACTCATAGTGAATCTGTTTTTCCTGTTAGACCTTGCCTACAGGATCCCTTTATTGATTCACATGACCTATCTCACTATTATGTGCCTCCTATTTTGTGCGATTATTGTGCGTCTACTGATCATGATGCCCATACTTGTCCTTATCGTGCTTATGTTGATGCTACATGTGCAAGTTCTGAAAAAAAGATCAATGACTGATCAAATGATAGAGACTATGAAAGAGAGAATTGCTAAATTTTCTCAATGTTTTAATCAAAGTAGGGAGAATTAATATGAGTCTGACTCTAGTTTAGGATCTCCTGAACCTACAGTTAGCCTTAATGATGATTTTGGATCCTCTTATTATGCTAGGCCTGACTTTAGTGACGACATGTATCTCCCTAGTCTTGATCAAAAGAGTGACCTCCCTATGTTTCTATCACCTGACCTTGCACCCACCTTAGCTCACCTAAAGATATCATTGAAGATGTCCTAGTTTCTACCGTCCCACCCACCACTTTGAATGATTCTTTTGAGTCTGAGGATGGTAAGGACCTTAAGAGTGCTGGTGAGTTAGATATTAGCATCAAGTCTAACATTGAACATTATAAGATAGATGACTCGGAGGCTATTTTACAAGAGTAATGGGAGGAGGTAATTAAGCCCACTATTTTGGACTTTGATGATGATATTCCTTCCATAGAATATCAATCTTTTTCTTATGGGTTTGATGTTAATGTGGGTTTGGATGAGGGTATATGTGTTGAATATGAACCTTTTTCTTTTGACCCTATCCAAACTGACCTCCTTTTTGAATCCTGCAAGTCTAAATTTGTAGAGTATGAGGCATTTATGCCTATGACTTTTCTTTTAGACCAGACTTTTGCTCATTTTGATGTTAAAAGACTTGTGGATTTAGGACCCACAACTTTGCCTAAACAGCTTATTCATGACAATCACATTTCTAGGCCGATGACCCACGTGCTGGCTAATTCTCAATACATCTGCCTCTTTGATGTTTGCGCGCATATATTTAGCAAGTTGAAGTGGGCCCTTACCTGTACTTTATTGCCATAGTGGATGTACTCTTTCTGGATCCAACTCTATGCTTTTTACTGTTTCTATGTTATTGAGAGTTGGTCTTCTGTGTTTGATAAGCTACTTCATGTGCTAATCAGTTTTAATTTAAGTAGCACTTTTTAGCTTAATATGGAGTGGCTGATGCTCCATGGACCTCCTCGACACCACATGAGGGAGGCACTTAGTTTGGGTACAATCTGTATCGAACCTGGTATGATCGTTCCACCCCTCTTTTGCTTTTCTTTTCTTTTCTTTTCTTTCTTTTCATACTTAACTGTGGATATTTAGGAGTGTGAATATACAGGCGATTGATCTTGAGCAGTAATACGAGATTTGTTGAGCCATATAGGCTATGATCACCCTTGGTTGCATTCTGATTTTGTGAATTCTTGTTAGTTGTGGATATCTAGGATTGTTTTTATGCTTCATTTTGTTTTGTTTCTTTATTTTTGTGAGTTATGATTTTTGCTAGTTTTTGCTTAATCTTTTGTTTTGTTTCCTTTTTAGTGTTTTAGTTGGTTTTGTGTTTTGTTTCTTTTCTTTTGAGTCTTATTTTGTTTTGTTATGGTCAGTTTGTTTAGTTCGATACTGTTTTCTAGTTTGGTATTTTGTAGCCCCTTAGTCTTGTGTTGCTTCTATTTTGTTGGTTATATGTGTCTTGGTCTAGTTTTGGTTTGGTTGGGTTGGTTTTGGTTTTTGTTTTTCATTTGCTTCTTTTTTTTTAATTTTGGTTTTTGGTTTTTGTAAATATGTATGTTTTTTTTTTTTTTTTTGGGTTTTAGTTATGGTTTTAATTTTGATTTTGGCTCTTTTATGTTTTCAGTTTTTTTATTTTCATTGTATCCTAGCTTGTATACGTTTGTGATTTCGTGTGGTTTTATAGTTGCATAGCTGACGTGATTACTTTATAGTGCCTTAGTTCCCACAATAAGGACATTGTGAAGTTTTGGTGTGGGGGTGTGGTGCCCATGTGTACATACTTTTTTTGAAAAATTTTCAAAAATCCAAAAGGATTTTTGTTTTGTTTTTGGGGGACGTTTCGTACTTTCTCTAATTAGCCTGAATCCCCTGTGCTTTGATTATTAGCTTGTATGTAAGTAGGATGTGCATGATAGGTTTTTGGCCACAGTATGTCATTCTAAGCCCTAGTTCTAACCCCAATTATTCATTACAGATGTGTAATCCAATCCTCGTTTATCCCTTCATCATTATCTTTAGGTCTTAGGCTTCTATGAATGATTCTCCCACTTGCTTGTGATACGATTACTCTGAAAAAAATATAATAATAATGAATGAAAATAATGAATAAAGAAGAAAAAAAAGATGAAATAAAATTTGGAATGACAAGTATCCCTTTGAGGCATGCGCTACTGCGTGTTACCCTTTGAGGTATGTGCTATTGGGTGTTACCCTTTAAGGCAATACTGCTATTGGGAAAGCTTGCTTCTAATGTTAATATGCTAATAATGTAGTTGTGTCAGTCAAGTAGGATTGAGTCTGATTTTGGTAAATCTAAGCCTTGGGATGATGATACACTTGCACATAAGTATTGAGATGGATTCAGAATCGTAATGTACAGTGGGGTGAAAAATTAATGCTTTGATGTCATTTATGGGGTAGGGGGCTTTGAAGTACATTATGTTTATATGCAGGTCGATATCTTGGCTACATGGGTGATTTAGTTGATTAGAACATGTATATATCTTTCCCCAAATTTTGTACAAATTAGCTTTGAGAAAAAACTAAAAAGATTTGTGATTTTTTTAATTTTCTTTTTGGATTCTACGGGTATTTCACTTAAAAACCCTCACGAGACCTCACTCGTCCACTTGGGAAACCGAGGGTTTAAAGGGCTTGTTGCATACACTAAATACAACCGTGATTCTTACGATAGTGAGTTAAGATTTTCTTTTCTCTTATGTTTTTTTTTTTTAAGGCAGTTTAGTTGTTTTAATTGAAGACGAGCAAAATCTTGGTGTGGGGATATTTGTTCGTGCCAAGAATATATTATTTCTGCGATACCTTTATACCTTATTTATGCTCGTAATAATTGTTATTTTTAGGTTTTTATTGATTTTATTTTGTTTTGTAGGTATTGAATAATTATAGAAAAAAATGCGAGAAAAAGATGGAAAAATGTCGGAAATGAAGAATCGGGCTAAGTTGATTCAAGCCCAACCTATTTCATCCATCAGCATAATGAAAGAAAAAAGAAGGAATAAAACCAAAAAACCCCCAGCCCCGGTGTGTAGTTCACATGACTTCCCCCATCCCCTAATCTCCTCTCATTTTCTCTCTCCTGAAAGCCCAAAAACCCCCCCAATTCTCTTCTTCTTCTTCATCCCCACCATCATCTCTCTCTCTCTCTCTTTCGAACTCCAGCCGCTATACCACCATCTTCATCCCCCATCCAACGCGATTCACGCAGCAACCGCCAACACACTGACATCATCATTTCATCTCGACTGTCCACAGCACTGGTAAATCAAGGATTGTGATTGAGAGGGGCTCGGGTATATATCAAGCAAGTGGCGCATCCAGAAGGGAGGAGATCAATTAGGTAATATAGGTTTTAATTTACATTTTTCAGGTTTAATTTTAGGTTTTCAAGCAGTTTCATTTGGAGTTTTCTAGTAATTTAGAGCTTTAGTTCTAAGGTTCAGTTTTCATTTTTCCACTTTGTATTTCATATTTTTGAATATGTTTGGTGGTCTTTGAAATTTAGGAGTTTTAGGTTTTATTGTTCAAATTTAGTTTCAGTCTCTATCTAGTTTATTAGGGTTTAAATTTAGGATTGAGTTGCTCAATTTCCCTTCCTTGTTGTTCTTCGAATTTTAGATCTATTTCTAGCTTGCAATTTTAAGTTTCTGGCCGCTGAATTCATTGGTTTCTAATCTGGGTTTCAATTTGTTCCAAATTGATTTGATTTTGCTAGTTTCCTCTCCCTGCTCATGGTGGTCTTCAAGTTCTTCATACCCTGTTTCGATCCCCTGCTCTGCCAATATCATCATCTCATGGTCACAAATTCTAGTTTTGATGCTTCATCTCATACTCCTTTCTTGTTGAAAGTTGCTGATAAATCCAGAAATGTGGTTAATTCGATAATGTTTTATCCACAAACGTGATTTCAAGAAATGTTGCTTCATCCCCTCCCCTATTGTTATGCTTTATTCAGTCCAGTTTTGGTGCTCTGTTTTTTGTTTCCTTCATGAAGTGTGGTTAATTCGATTATCCTTTGATTTTAGTTGATTTTAGTTCAGTTTGGTTAATTTTAGTTGAGTTAATTAGTTTGGTTTACTAGTTTTATTTCATAACTTACTTTAGTATGGTTGAATTTTGTTTGGCTATTCTATCTAGTTTAAAGGATATTAGAATTTGCGAATAAGAAGGGATTATTTAGAATTTGATTTGTTTATAAGCTATAATCTCGATTTTTTATTGTTTGGAATGATGCTAAAATAATTTAATTTCGTTCTGAGTGACCTTAATCTCTTCCATCATCCCTTTGGGGATGACCCTCATGTACTACGATGATAGTTGTATACTTGCGGCACTTCATTTTTCACTCAAAATTATACAACACTTATCTTCTATGGAGTTATTTGAGCTATGGATGCCTTTTAATGAATTTCTATTACAGTTACAATTATCAAAGTCAGCGTTGTTTGCTAATTACATATACCTATAATTACATTTCTTAAACAGAATCGTGGCCTATCTATCGTTTCCC
>JAKOGI010000947.1:165000-265000 GCA_029747015.1 Carnegiea gigantea
TACCAAGCATGTCACTCTTAGGATACATTATATCCTTAATTTCTCAACTTTTGATCATGATGTCGAGCCCAAAATATGCAAGGATTTTTAGGAGTGATGAAGAATATGATACATAAGTAGACACTTTGGCATAAAAATAAGAAGGTTAAAAAACTTGTATCTTTAGTTTGAGGTCATTCACCCAATAATATTTACTTGAAGATTACAAAAACAATCATGTTACATATGATGAGTAAATTCTTTCCAGTTATTTCAATGTGAATTTATAGCGAATTTCAAGTTTCGAGGATGAGACTTTTTTTAAATGACTTGTTTTAATGATGAGTAAACTTGTATTAATGGCTTAAACCTAATTAAGTTTAATAAAACTTGAGCTCGTGTACTTCAATTCAGTATTTCCAACTAACATGTTTTGTAAGGTCTCAAGTGGTAAGATAGCCTCATGTTTGGATATTTTTTTAACATAATATATGTTCATTAAATTCTTTAACACCAAAGTAAACAAATATTGAAATAATGTCATTTTGAGGACAAATATTGTATAAAAATGACACTGCTTGGTTTATAACATGATTTTCTCTCTCCTTCTCTTCCTCTTCCCCCCTTCCTCTTCTCATTGATCCAGCAACATCCCCACCAATCTACCACTAACTACATGCCCGTTTGCTGCTACAGCTCGCCGGCCGATGGCTAGACACCTCCACACCACCTCCCTTTCTTTTTCTTATGCTTCTTTCACCTAAAGGTTCAAGGTCAACCTACAAATTCTTTCACCCTCTTTTTTCATGTTTTAGTTTAATTTCCTCAACTTGGCAAAATTAATGAACTTATTTAGGCTTGGATAGATATTCAAGGGTGAATCGAGCATTGATTTTGCTTTCTTAAGATAATTTGATAAACTTGAGGTTGTGGGGTTCTCGAGATAATTGGATAAAATTGAGGTTGTAGATGGTGCATATTTGATAATTGTGCTATGGATTAAACTTATATTTATCATGTTACAGTTTACTTATTGAATATTTGGATTAGAAGAATGAAAATTGGAAATCCAATTGAATGTTTGAATTTTACACAAATTTGGTCATTGTTATAATTCTTGGATTAGCCAAAATTTCTGAAACTTTTCCTATAGCTTAGCAAATTTAGTTATAAATTTCATGAATTATGGATGTGTATTTTATGAGTTATGTGTTTTTGATTGAACTATCCTATTTTAATGAGTACTTATAATGACTATTTTAATTTCTGAAAAGGATGGGCTTAGAGGAAAATCCTAAAAATTTTATTGTGGATTACCCATACTATTTGATAAATTCCTATAAAGGTTTATAAAATTTGGATGTGTATTTTCTGTGTTCTGAATTTTTGACTAAAACTGCTATGTGTAGTGCATAATTTCATCCATTGTTTTGAATTTTGTAATGTATTTGCTATAAAACATCATGAATATCTTACCATAGCTTTTTAAAAAATATTTGGCAATTTCATACATATTTCCATGAATGTCATTTATGTATTTTTTGAGTTATGAATTTTTGAGTTTTGTTTGAGGATTTTTGGCAATTTTGTGCAGTGTTCGAATTTTAGGGAGATGTTGAAGTATAGTTTCCAATTTGTTGATAGGATAATTTTAGGTTAAGTTAAAAAGACGGTTTATGGTTGATTTGGGGATTTTGTAATGAAAATTATGAAAATATATTACACCAGTGAGTGCGGTAGAAACAGAAAAAGGGGCAAGTTCCAAGGAAAATGGCTAATCCTAAAGTAAACTACGGTTATAATTTTACTATTAAATAATGCGATGAAAGAAACAATCTTCTCCCTTCTAACTTTGCATGGCAATTTACTCATTATGATGAGACAAATTAGACAAAATTTTCCTGTTTGATTTAACTGTTTGCTAATTAATTGGTAATCAAAGAAGTGAAGGGGATCTTGGAAGCTCATAAAAGGAGCAACAGAAAAACATCACTAGAATTCAAATAATAGCAATGACGATGATGATGGTGATGATGATGATAATGACGACGACGACGATGATAATAATAATAATAACAATAATTATCGTAATGAGAACAACAACAATATACATTAAAGTTAGCAAACCCATTAATGATGGTAAGTAAAATCAAGAAATCCATTACGTATACACATATACACATTCATAAACGTGCATGTATGTGTTGTTTGTGCTAAAAATATGCTATTTATACATTACCCTTATGCTTAATTTATACTCAAAATAATTGTTATTCTTAGATTTTTGTTTGATTTTATTTGATTTTGTAGGTGTTAAATAAATTGGAAAAAGCAAAGCAAAAACAAAAAAATAAAATAAAACCTCAATTCTAGCCAATCTCGTCCAATCACGTGCCCATCACTTGATGAACCTTAGCCCTCCATCTCCTCACCTTTTCTCTCCTGTCTCTGGGCCTTTAGGAACCCCGAGTCCCCGACATGTCCTCCTTCCCATCTTAGCGTCTTCATCATCTCCATCTTCTCATCTCTCTCTTTTTGAATGGTTAGTCACCCGCAACCACACTATCCTCATCTTCACACCACTATCCTCACACACCAGTGCATCACACGCATTGCCAGTCTCACAGCACGCCAGCACATTCCCCCATCTCCATCGTCTGCATTACCCAGGGTTGAATGGAGCAGATCGAAGCCGGCTCGGGTATAAATCAAAGTAGTGGCGATTGAAGGGAGGTATTCTAGGTTTTAATTAGGTTTCAGTTTTAAGTTTTAGGTTTACTTTTAGGGTTTTTAGTTAGTTTCCCTTCCAATTCTAGTAATTTAGGGTTTTATTTCTGTTACATCTATTTTGGATTCAATTTTAGATTCGTTTTTTCGGCTTTAAATTGAACGTCATTTCGATAATCTGGAATAGGCTTGATGAATTTTAATTTTTATTGAATCTTGTGGGTTTTATTTTGAATTAAATTGAAAGTACCTTCTCCTATGTTTTCGCCGCATCTGGAGGCACGGTATTGACAATTTTGGCATTTTTGGGGTGAGCTTGAAGCCCAGTTTAGGGTTGTTTATTGCTGACTTTTGAAACCCCCTCCCCTGTCTTTGATTCTTGATTTGGGTTGAATAATGGATGTTTTGTGGGTGTGTTGATTTTTGCCAGCAATGGTGCGTTGGATTTGGGTAGAGCTCGACTGAGCAATGAAGCTTAGTTCTTCATCCTCCTCTTCCCTGTTTTATCTTTTCTATCCTAGGGTTGTGGCTTTTGAGTTAGTAAACTCAGTTCTAAGCTGAGTTCTGATATACAAAATCTCCACAATTGTGTGTTGATAAGACTATGAATTGGTTGAATTTTGATTTTAATCCTTGATTTTTACTTGATTTGGGAAGTTGGTCATGGAATTCACTCTAGTAGCAGGTTTGATTTTAGCTTTATTAGTTTTATTTATATATTTCTTTGTTAACGCATTTGGTTTCTTTAATGTTTTCTTTTTTGTGTTCTTTTATGTTGCTCATTTCTCTTTTAGCGTTATTCAGTTGAATATAGTTCAAATCTTAGGGAATCTAGTCATTTATAGTTTAATTAGATGTATTATGGTATGTGCTAAGATTAGTGTAGCTAATTTTTGCTTATTTTATTGTTTAAGATAGTTTAATTCCATTTAGAATGATTTCAGACTGTGGCCTTACTCTTATCCTCATCCCTGATAAGACGACCCTCAAGTAGTACATCGATAGTTGTATACTTGCGGCATTTGAATTTTACACTCAAATTATCCAACAAGTCTTTGGCGCCATTGCTGGGGATGACGGCATGAGATTAGGTCGCATTTTTCTTATTCTTAGCTCCTTTCTTGTTAGTTGCTTATATTTTATCTCAATTTATTTAGTTCATTGTTAGTCGTGATTAGTTTAGTTCATTCCTCGAAAATAGAATCCAAAAAAAAGTTGAAAAGTTAAAAATTAAAAAAAACTTGAAAAACTTAAAAATCCCTAAAAATGAAAACCTTAAAAACTTCAATAACAAAATGGCAAGTTTCTATTTCCCTCAGTATAAGCATGAAATATTTTGGCGGTATTTGAGTAAATCGAATGAATTTCGTGCTCAATGTGTTGATTATTGTTTTAAGAATTGAGAAATTTACCAAGCGATCTTTGAGGGTCTAAATGATGAATATAGGGGTCATGTTGAGGCTATGTACCCCGAGGGTTTGGCTTATTTATTCACTAAGACTCCCAACGAGATTTTGGATTTCTTTGAATGTCTGGCTCATGATACATGGAAGCATAACAATGCTAGAGAGACCTTTAGTCACCCCTCTCCTAGCCCTCATATGATGCATGCTACACCTTTAGATGAGAGTCAAATTGTGGGTATATCTTATGAGCACTATTTTCATGTGATTATTGTGATGCCTTTGACCATGATGTTGATACTTGTCCATTGGTTCGTAGACCACACAGATTAGAGGCACTATATGCCTTTAATAGAGAGATTTACCTATAGAGTTTACTCCAGACTGAACTTTATTTAGGTTCTCCTATACCTGAGGTTAGGTCTTTTGATGACTCTAATGTTAAGAGTGAGACACCGATTCCTTTGGAGCATGATTGTTATGATGATACACATTCTGTTGGTCTTGAGGTTTTAAGTGATCCCTCATCACCTTTTGCATTTCCCCTTGAGACAAGTGCTTCTTTGGACACCCTTGAGCATATCCCGATTATCCCTAACCCCTCTCTTCCTTAGCTCCCTTAAGGGAGCTTAAGGATGGAGATGGTTTTGAGACTGATGCTAGTCCAGATGATCAGTGTGGCATATTAGTTGAGTCAGAGGATACCTTTTCTGAGGAGCATTCTCTTGATGAGCCTGATGTTGTTGATTTTACTGAGGTTTCACCTGACATCGACCTTAATCATCTCATTTTTGATGAGTCTTTCCCTGACATAGCTCCCTCCCCTTCCATTTCAGCCCTTTCTCTCCTCTCCCTATTCTTTCTTCTTCTTTAGACCCTATTAAGTCTCCTTTTGTAGAGTCTGAGACTTCTGTACTTGGTAATCATTTTTTAGATCGGACTCTTAATGATAGTGACCTAGATAGACTCGAGAATCACTCTAAGTTGAAGGACTTGACGTCAGCCCTTATATGAACCTTGATTATCATATTCCACTTGATTAGCCTTGCCTTGGTCCTCTCCCTTCCCCCTTTAGAAATGTTAGATTTCATTTTAATCATTCAGACCATTCTCGAGGGCTTATGCATTCATATAGTCACGTCTTTGATAAGCCATTGACTTATTTATCTGATGTTACATATACACATCTCTCTTCAATTTGGGCTGAGAGCCTTGATAAGCTCAAGAGAGCCTTGAGTTGCATTGCATACATGCACTTTATTTAGGCAACACCTCCTGTTTCTAACTGCTTATATTTTTGTGAGGAATGTGCCCAATTCTTTGACAAGTTGCTTCGAGCCTTGTTTGGTTTTGATAGGAATAGTAACTTATGAGTTGTGATGGAGCAGCTGGTACTCCATGGTCCTCCTTGAAATCACTTGAGTGAGGCATTAGTTTGAGTACAATTTGTATCCAACCTGGTGTGATTGCACCTCTCCCCTCTTCTCCTTTTTACTTCTTTTCTTTCTTTTTGTACATAATTGATGCAGAATGGACTTGCTCTGATACCAATTGATAAGGAGATTGAATTCCATTTGTCCAAATAAAGGAATTAAATGCTTGTAGGTGAGCCTAATGCAGTTTGAAGATCAATCTCTCCAATGAAGAACTAAGAAAGAGAGAGTAAATCCCCAAATAGAAGAAAAACCTCCAACAGAGATATATCAATACTTGAAATGTGTGATCAAGAGATAAAATCAAGAGGATATATCTAGGGTAAAGGTTGGACCACCACCTAAGTTAAATTAACCCACGCTCTAATCCTCTAAAGCCTAAGAGAGATAAAGAATTTGAGATTTTGAGGAAAATCAAGCTTTGGGCTCTCATATCATTCATTCAATCTGATTTTTCATAGAGGTAATTGGCTCCATAAATACCCAATGGGATGGATAATTTGTTGTACATTAGTGGGGGCAAGTGGACTAATAGGAGTTTTAGAAAATATCCTAGGAAAATAAATCAAGATACTTAAGATAATTACAATCACTATGAGCTGTATTTTTCAGGATTCATCTCCCATCTTCTAGAGATCCATGAGTAGGCTCTACTCCTCTAAATGTGGAGCCGCCACTTGTTGACTCTTCCCTTGTGTGTGAAGAATCTTTCTGTCCTGATTAATCCCTAAAATTATAGCCTTAACCTCCACGATTAGGCTCATAATGCGAATCGTGCACTTTCCAGTCTTAGACCGAACTTTACTCGGTATGTAGCCCATAACTTTCACATTTATTGGAATTTGGGGGTGCTTCAAGACTCATTGTTAAGTAGACATCCGGGGATTTCCATCCATGTACAATTTGTAGAAATTAGAGATCATTTCTCTTGTAAACACTGAGCTAGAAATAAAGAAAACTATTCTGCCTAGAAACAAAAAATGAGGTAATGAGGTAGTTTTGGGAGGATTAAGTAGTTAACTTCTTATGTAGGGCTAGTATTGGCTTAACCACCTTACCTAACCCTACTTGGAGCTTCTTAAGGGCCCAAACTCAATATTGACCAAAAGTCAATATTGGATCAACTTAGTTTAAAACCCTTGATTGAGAAGGTAGGTCCAAGCTTGGAAGTTGCTCCATATCAAACCCTCCCCCTTGAAGAGGATTTGCCCTTGAATCCTTGCAGTGACGTGTATCAATCCTAAAGATCATTACCCAGGCAAGATAGGGGCACCCTTTTGATCTTAATAATATCATGGTGCTACAAGACCCACCTTTTTTGAACACAAAAGTATTTTTAAAGAAATTAGGGGGCATTAGAACTTCAGATTCTCTTCCATGAACCCCTGGGCTCATAAGCTTGTTAAAAACACAAATGTACTAACTAATATCCAACTCATAATAGGGTATCTCTTGATGAGCAAATTTGATTTGTTGTGGCTCATTCGTAAGTGGTGTGATTAAGGAGCAAAGTAAGCTCTTCTATTCTAACCTTAGAACCTCCATTGTCTCACCTTGTTGGACTTTGACTTGGATCTCTGTGCCTCATCGATTTCGTTATGAAGTTGAACCTCTATGGTTTCTTCAATGTGGGGTTTTAGTGAGGTAGATTCTATATTGAGAGCTTTAGGAGAGCTCTCATCCAGGATTATGTTTTGCTCATCCTTTATTTCATCAAAACCCAAAATAGGCTCATTTTCATCTTCAACAAAAACAGGCTTTTCTTGTTGAACCAATATCTTCTCTTGGAGAACAATTGGTTTTTCTTCTAAGAGTTCTTCTCCAACGAGTTGATTTCCATTGAATCTTACATTTATATGTGACTTGAACTTACTCCAAATCTGGATTTTGGGCTTACCTTGAAGAGATCTCTCCCTTCTAAGGTATTTAAGCCAATAATAGGCATAACCTTAGAGTTTTTGAGTTGTAATTAAGAAACTCTCTTCATCATAACACTCTTTAGCCTTAAAATAATGTTCAAGTGTTTGAACCCATCTCAAATAGATAGTAGGATCTAAACTAATGCCATCAAAGCAAGGAGGCCCTTTCGTGGCTTTTTTAACTCTCTCATTTGAGCTTAAAGCCCAACAATAGCCCTATATATCTCATTAGATGTTTGCAAGAGGTTGAAGGTGAAAAGAAGGGAAGAGGAACAGACACAGGGGAAAGCACAAACGTGCTATGATAAAAACGGTAAGAAATCATAGGAAAAAGGGGAGGCACAATTGTGCAGTCTAGCACATAATCCCCATGCTAATTTTCTGACTGTGGGATTTTTGAGCAAGTAATGTGAAATGATCTTGCTATAGGATATGGGCTAGTCATGCCAATGTTCTACTTGAGGAAATTTTCGGTCGGTCTTTTGTTGAGCCCTTTTTGGAGTTTAGGGTTGTGTTTAGTTTCAAGATTGTGTTTGGGCTACAATTCGGGTTCTTTGTAGACTAGATAAGAGAGAGGGAGGAAGTAAAGGTAAAACATAGTAACAAAGAAGGAAACTTTAGGTAATTCCAACATATAGAATGATGGGTGCTCACAAAGAGATAGGATCATTATGCTCTGATACCAATTGATGCGGAACAAACTTGCTCTGATACCAATTGATGTAGAGATTAAATTCTATTTGTCCAAATAAAGGAATTAAATGCTTGTAGTTGAGCCTAATGGAGCTTAAAGATCAATCTCTCCAATGAAGAACTAAGAAAGAGGGAAGAAATCCCCAAATAGAAGAAAAATCTCCAATGGAGATGAATCAATACTTGAAATGTGTGACCAAAAGATAAAACCAAGAGGATATATCCAGGATAAAGGTTGATTCAGCACCTAGAATAAATAAATCCACCCTCTAAGCCTCTAAAGTCTTAGCAGTAAGGATTAGATTAAAGAGAAGACTCAAATCACCACCCTCCTAAGGGATGTAAAGAATTTGAGATTCTGAAGAAGACCAAGCTTTAAGCTCTTATATCATTCATTCAATCTGATTTTCTATGGAGGTAATTGGGTCCATAAATACCTAATCGGAGGGAGAATTTGCTGTATTTTAGTAAGGCAAGTGGAGCAGTAGGAGGCTAACAAAATATCCTAGGAAAATAGATCAAGTTACTTAAGATAATTACAATTACTATGAGCTGTATTTTTCAGGATTCATCTCCCATTTTCTAAAAAGCCATGAGTAGGCTCTACTCCTGCAAATGAGGTGCCGTCACTTGTCGACTCTTTCCTTCTGTGTGAAGAATCTTTCTATGCTGATTAATCACCAAAATTATAGCCTTAACATCCTCAATTAAGCAAATAATCAGAACAGTGCACTTTCTAGTTCTGGACCGGCCATTGCTAGGTATTTAGCCCATAACCTTCTCATTTAATGGAATTTGGGGGTGATTCAAGACTCGTTGGGAAATAGACATTCGAACATTTCCATCCTTGTATAATTTGCAAAAATTGGAGATCATTTATCTTGTAAAAATTATGTTAGAAATAAAGCAAAGTATTTTGCTTGGAAACTAAAAATGAGCTAATGACGTGGTTTTAGGTGGATTAAGTGGTTAACTCTTTATTTTATGCTACTAATGGTATAACCAGCTTTCCTGACCCTACTTGGACCTTCTTAAGGACCAAGGGTCAATATTGGATCGACTTAGTCCAAGACCCTTGATTGAGAAGGTAAGCTTAAGCTCAAAACTTGCTCCGCATCAAACCCTCCCCTTTGAAGAGGATTTGCCCTCAAATCCTTGCTGTCACTTGTGTCATACCTAAAGATCATTACCTAAGGAAGATAGGGGCACCTTTTTGATCTTAACAATATCATGGTGCTAGGAATCCCACTTTTTTTGAACACAAAAGTGTTTTTAAAGAAATTAGGGGCCATTAGAACTTGGGATTCTTTTCCATCAACCCCTAGGCTCATAAGCTTGTTATGGCTTATTGATTTGATCATGAAGTTGAAGCTCCATGGTTTCTTCAATGTGGGGTTTTAGTGAGGTAGATTGTAGATTGGCAGCTTTAGGGGAGCTCTCATCCAGGATCATGTTTTGCTCATCCCTTATTTTATCAAAACCCAAAATAGGCTCATTTTCATCTTCAACCAAAATAGGTTTTCCTTATTAAACCAATATCTTCTCTTGGAGAGCAATTGGTTTTTCTTCCACGAGTTCTTCTTCAACGAGTTGATTTGCATTGAATCTTACATTCATGTGTGACTTGAACTTACTCCAAGTCTTGATTTTAGGCTTGTCTTGAAGAGATTTCTCCCTCGTACGGTATTTAAGCAATAGTAGGCATAACCTTGGAGTTTTTGAGTTGCAACTAAGAAACTTCATCGGGACACTGTTTAGCCTCAAAAGAATCTTCAAGTATTCGAACCCATCTTAAATAGATAGTAGGATCCAAACTAATACCATCAAAGCAAGGAGGCTCTTTTGTGGATTTTTCAAATGCGCCATTTGCTTGCTAAACTCCCTCATTTGAGCTTGAAGCCCAACAATGGCCCTATGTATCTCATTAGCCATGGTTGCAAGAGGTTTAAAGGTAAAAGAAGGGAAAAGGAATGGACATAGGGGGATGCACGGATGTGCTATGATAAGCACGGTAAGAAATCATAGGAAAAAAGGGAGGCACAGGATCCCTACGCTGATTTTCTAACTATGGGATTTTTGAGCAAGCAATGTGACACAGTCGTGCTGTAGGACATGGGTGGTCATGCCAAAGTTCTACATAGGGAAATTTTTCGACGGTCTTCTATGGAGGCTTTTTTTTGAGTTTAGGGCTGTGTTTAGTTTAAGGATTGTGTTTGGGCTAAGATTAGAATTCTTTGTGGACTAGATAAGAGAGAGGGAGGAAGTAAGGTAAAATGTAGTAGTAAAGAAGGAAACCTTGAGCAATTCCAGCACATGGAGTGATGGATGCTCACCAAGAGACAGGATCATTATGCTCTGATACCAATTGATGCGAACCGGACTTGCTCTGATAACAATTGATGTGGAGATTAAATTACATTTGTCCAAATAAAGGAATTAAATGCTTGTAGGTAAGCCTAATGGAGGTTCAAGATCAATGTCTCCAATGAAGAACCAAGAAAGAGAGAACAAATCCCCAAATAGAAGAAAAACCTCCAATGGAGATGAATCAATACTTGAAATGTGCGATGAAGAGATAAAAGCAAGAGGATATATCTATGATAAAGGTTAAACCACCACGTAGATTAAATCAACCCACCCTCTAAGCCTCTAAAGCCTTAGCACCAAGGGTTAAATTAAAGAGAAGACTGAAATCACCAACTCCTTAATAGAGATAAACAAGCTGAGATTTTGAGGAAAACCAAGCTTCAAGCTCTTATGTCATTCATTCAATCTTATTTTCCATGGAGGTAATTAGGTCCATATATACCCAAAGGGAGGAGGAATTAGCTGTACATAAGTGGGGCAAGTGGACCAATAGGAGACTTACAAAATATCCTAGGAAAATAAATCAATATACTTCAGATAGTTACAATCACTATGAGTTATATTTCCTAGGATTCATCTTCTATCTTCTAGAGAGCCATGAGTAGGCTCTACTCATGCAAATGAAGTGCTGCCACTTCTCTACTCATCCCTTATGTGTGAAGAACCTTTCTATGCTGCTTAATCCCTAAATTATAGCATCAACCCCCTCGATTAGGCCCATCATTAAGACTATGCACTTTTCAATCTTAAACCGATCCTTGCTTAGTATTTAGTCCATAACCTTCTAATTTATTAGAATTTTGCGGCAATTCTAAACTTTTCTGGAAAATAGACATTCAGGCATTTGCATCCATGTATAATTTGTGAAAATTTGAACTCATTTCCTTGGTAAAAATGAAGCTAGAAATAAAGCAAAGTATTCTGTCCAAAAACTAAAAATGAGCTAATGAGGGTGTTTTAGGAGGATTAAGTGGTTAACTATTTATTTAGGACTACTAATGGCCGAACCATCTTCTCTAACCCTACTTGGACCTTTTTAAGGGCTCCAAGTCAATATTGAGCCTTGGTCAATATTAGGTCAACTTGGTTCAAGACACTTGATTGAGAAGATAGGCCTAAGCTTGAAACTTGCTCTGCATCAATAGTTATGGATATTTAGGATTGTTTTCTTTTTTTTCGCACTTAGTTATGGATATTTAGGATTGTGAACTGTGTGTGATCAATCTTAAGGAGCAATTTTGGATTTGTTGAGCCATGTTTACTGTGATCACCCTTGATTATGTTATGATTTTGTGAATATTTGTTAGTTGTAGATATCTAGGATTGTGAATAGTTGTAGATACCTGGGATTGTTTTTATGGTTGAATTTGTTTTGTTTCCTTGGTTTATGAAGTTTTGTTTTTCTTTGACTTTGTTTTTGTTCAATATTTTGGTCTTGTTTTAGTTGTGTGAGTTTTATTTTCCTTTTTGGTGTTTAGTTGTTTTGTTTTTGATTTTGTATTTTGTTTTATTTTTCTTTTGATGAGTCTTGTTTTGTTTTGTTTTATATTTGGTACTTCCTTGTCTATAGTGGGTATTTTTTTTTCTTAGGATGTTTTTAGTTATGTTTTGTGTATTGGTGGTAGGTTTTTGTAAATAGGTGATTAGTACTTTCTTTTCTTGTTACAGTTTATATATTTTGTTTTTGTTTTGTCTCTTGTTTTGTTTTAGGTTTTGTTTGGTTTAGTTTGGTACTTAATAGGTCCTTGGTCTTGTTTTATTTTTGTTTTGGTGATTATGCATGTTTTATTTGGTTTGGTTTGGTTTTGGTTTTGGTTTTTATTTTGTTTTGTTTAGCTTTGGCTTTGGATTTTGATTTGCTTTCTTTGGTGAATTTGGTTTTTGCTTTTTGTAAATATGTGTGTTTGGTTTTGTTTTGATTTTGATTTTGATTTTGGTAATTTGAGTTTTTGGTTTTGTTTTAAATTTTTGTTGGTGTCTTAGTTTGTATATACTTGTGACTTTATAGGGTTTTTTTTTTTCGAGTTGTATAGCTTATGTGGTTGCTTTTTGGCACCTTAGTTCACACAATAAGAACATTATGAAGTTTTGGTGTGGGGGTGATGTGCCTATCTGTACATATTTTTCAAAAATTTTTAAAAATTCAAAAGATTTTTGTTCCTTCTTTTGGGATTAGTTTGCTTTCTTAGGTGATTGTGATCCCATCTGGCTAGTTCATTGAGTTATATGTAGATAGCGTTTGCATGATGAGATGTCTAGTTGACGATGCATATTCAATTTTTCATAATAACTTCATCTCATACATGTGATTTTACGCTATCTTACCCACTTTTCCATCAATTCTTTGGATCTTGTTGTGAAGTTGGCATGTGAACTTTTTGTTTGTCGAATTTGCCTTTTAAGCTCTTGAAAAATACAAAAAAAACAATGAAAAAAAGTCTCAAAAGTGAACAAAAACCCGGGCACTATTGTTTATAGCCATTATCTTTGTTTCATATCTTTAATTGGCATAAATATATGCTATTTTACTTTATTACACATCAGTCCGAGCAATGAAATGAGTGCCTTTCACAATCGAATAAAACCCCTTTTTAAGAAAGGCTCGAATATTTTAAGTCAAGTGGAAAAAAGAAGAAAAAAGAAAAAGAGAAACTCAAAAATACGGAGCAAATAAGGCAATTAGGTAAGGAAATAGGGATCATGTCAATGTTAGCAACTTGATTCATAAGAATTGATACACATTAGCACATGTACCAAGGTGTACATATCATTGCATATTGTGTGGGATGAAAAATAAGAGTTAGGATGCTTCTTTTGACTTGGATATCTTCTGATTGTACATTCTATTTGTATATAGATTGCTGACATGGTTACCAGGGTATTGTAGTTGCCTACGTTACGTATATAATTTCCTTATTACTTGTATACATGTTTGTGCTTCGAAAAACCCAAAAAGATTTTTCTTTGTTTGTGAAAAGATTTTTTTGTGGGTATTTCACTTGAAAACCCTCACGAGACCTCACTCGTCCACTTGGGAAATCGAAAGGTTTAAAGAGTTTGTTGCATACGCTAAATGCAACAGTGATTCGTATGCTAGTGACGTTAGATTTTCCTTTTCTTTTTAGTTAGTTTAGTTGTTTTATTTGAGGATGAGAAAAATCTTGGTGTGGGGGTATTTTTTGTGCTAAAAATATGCTATTTATACAATACCCTTATGCTTAATTTATGCTCAAAATAATTGTTATTTTTAGATTTTTATTTGATTTTATTTGCTTTTGTAGGTGTTGAATGAATCAAAAAAAACAAGGCAAAAATTAAAAAATAAAATAAAACCTAAATTCTACCCATTCTCGTCTAATCACGTGCCCATCACGTGATGACCCTTACCCCTCCATCTCCTTACTTCCTCTGTCATCTCTCCCGGCTCCATTTCCTCCTTCGTATCTTAGTGTCTTCATCATCTCCATCTTCTCATCTCTCTCTCTCTCTCTCTCTCCGAATGGTTAATCACCATTGACCACACCATCCTCATCTTCACACCCCCATCCTCAACCACCAGCGCATCACATGCATCGCCAGTCTCACAGTACGCCAGCAGATTCCACCATCTCCATCATCTACGCTACCCTAGATTGAATGGTTCAGATCCAAGCCAGCTTGGGTATAAATCAAAGTAGTCGCGATTAAAGGGAGGTATCTAGGTTTTAATTAGGTTTTAGTTTTAAGTTTTAGGTTTACTTTTAGGGTTTTTAGTTAGCTTTAATTCTAGTTCAAGTAATTTAGGGTTTTATTTCCATTTCATCTATTTTGGATTCAATTTTAGATTCATTTTTTTGGGTTTCAATTGAACTTCATTTCTATAATTTGGAATAGGTTTGAGGAACTCCAATTTTTGTTGAATGTTGTGGGTTTTGTTTTGAATTAAATCGAAAGTACCTTCTCCTCCATTTTTGCTATGTCTAGAGGTACGATAATGACAATTTTAGAATTTTTGGGGTGAACTTGAAGCCCGATTCAGGGTTGTTTATTGCTAATTTTAGAAACCCCTCTGCTATCTTTGATTCTTGATTTAGGTTAAATAATGTATGTTCTATGGGCGTGTTGATTTCTGCTAATAATGGTGCGTTGGATTTGGGTAGAGCTCGACTGAGCAATGAAGCTTAGTTCTTCATCCTCCTATTCCCTATTTTATCTCTTCTATTCTAGGGTTATGGCTTTTGAGTTAGTAAACTTAGTTCTAAGCTGAGTTCTGATATACAAAAACCTCCATGGTTGTGTGTTTGTAGGACTATAAATTGGTGGAGTTATGGTTTTAATCACTTGATTTTTATTTGATTTGGGAAGTTGGTCATAGAATTTACTCCAGCAGTAGGTTTGATTTTACCTTTATTAGTTTTATTTACTTATTGCTTTTTCAACACATTTATCTTCGTTGATGTTTGCTTTTTTATGTGCTTTAATGTTACTCATTTTGCTTTTAGTGTTATTTAGATAAATCTAGTTCAAATCTTAGGGAATCTAGTCATTTATAGTTTCATTAGATGTATTTATGGTATGTGTTAAGATTACTACAGCTAATTTTTGCTTATTTCATTGTTTAAGATAGTTTACTTCTGTTTAGAATGATTTGGTTGACCGTGGCCTTAATGATAGATTACTTCTATTTAGAACAATTTGGTTGACCACGGCCTTACTCTCATCCTCATCCCTGGGTAGATGACCCTTCAGTACTATGATGATAGTCGTATACTTGCGGCATTTAAATTTTACACTGAAAATTATCCAACAGTGGCATATCTATGTAATTAGAATTATCTAAATGAACACTATGAAATTCATTAAAGACTAATAATACTAATCTCTTGAAGCAAAAAATGAGGTCATTGCTATCCAGCCATTTGCCAGTCAATACCTAAGGGATGGAGCATTTTTTAAGAAATATAGTACATTTACTGCATGTGCCCTTATAAAATTCACATGTCATTATAAATACCAAAATCTCCCAATACAAGTATTTAGTGAATCATTTTCAAGAACAGTTTTTCCACATAATCAAGCGGACCCACTTGTTATCAATTATCAGAGCTTTCGCCCATCAATTCACCCGCGCACCTTCAACTCATACTTCTTGATCGATCAAGGAGGCGTGCACCTGTTCAATGAGCACATTATACATTCAAACTCATAAATTCAGGTTCCACTTGCTGATAATAACAGGTAATAGTTTCAATATAATTCTCCCTCCCTCTTAATTCAAAGTTAAATGAATTAAAATTCATGCACTCACTAAAAATGAGTTTTTATCTTTATAATAAAGGACTAAACGTCTTGAGGTTTGACTCCTTATTCGAATATTTTTTGTGTTTCATGTTTTTGGGCAAATAAACTGTGAAGTCATTAGCTAACAACATTAGAGACCCGAGGATACATTCCATGAGGTCTAGACAAGCTCATAGTGACATGTCATATAGCTTAGGATCATCGAAATATATAAGCTTCGCGGGTTGTTTGACATTCATTTCAGTTTAGGAATGTATAAATTGTGCACCATTTGGTTTTTATGTAAGCTACAGTGTGTTGTAATGTTTTTGTTAAATAAATTGGTTAAGCCTTATCATCTCTAGGATGGCAGTAACATCCTAACCTCATTCTTCCATGGTATTAGCCACTAAAGTTATGATGATTATGGTAGTGATTACACGCTGGGGTGTTACATGGCCTAAATTTTTAACCTTGGTTTCCAAACCTTTGGGTAAATAAGGATCAATTTATGGTACATTACCTATATTTTAGAAAGTTTTGTTTCAAATAAATCAAGTTTTAGGGCATTTAGACTTCATTTTTTTGGTCAAATCGCACTTTAAAGATAGACTATCTAGGCTACCGAAATGGGACAGCTTCAATCTGTTCTAGTGGGCCCAAGTACTTCAACCCGTTTCTAATGTGGAGCCCTAAATTTACTTTTTTGGATTCCTTTTTGAGGTTGATTTAAAGGATGTAAAGAACTAGGGCTAAGTTTAAATGACAGGGGCCAAAAAGGATCAATTTTCAAAAGGTGCATTTCTAGATCCAGCTGGGGCCAGTTGGCTTTCTCAAGGCATAATTTTTAAATGACTAAGCTGATAATTGTCCAAATGCCAAAATTTAAAAGATCTTCTTAAGATTTACAATGAATCTTATTGGAGCGATTTTAGGTGTGTGGATTGTGAGATATGGCTATTTGAAGTCGGAGGTTGTATCTTGAAAGCGACAGCCAACGATCCTGTTCACCTTTTGTACTTACGTTATTTTATTGTCTCCTCCTTTACATTATGGCTATTTGTTTGGCCTTTTCCCCCCTTCAATTTGATTTGTAAAGGCTCTTATATTTAAGCGAATGCCTCTTATCTTGTAAGGCATTTGATGTTGATGAATGAAAACTGAGTGAAGTTCTCTTTTCTCACTAAAACTACTAGTGGCTTTACCTTGAGTAGGCTAGCTCAGGTGATGTTCTTCTAAGTTTCTTTTACGCTTTGTTGGTGAATGTTGTATATCGTTTAGCACAAAAGAAATATCCCAACCCCTCCCTAAGTGGCGTCTTAGGCTTATCTTGGGAAAAGGAGTTATTTTTATCTTAATTGTGTGCTACGATTTACGAGCTCTCTCCCTTTAGTTCATTACCTACTATTTTACTTTTCTTCCCCTCTTTTTTACTTCTCCTTGAGTGTTTAAGGCTAGATGCATCAGATTTGTGGTGGTTTAGTACAAAGATATCTTGACCTATGGCAAGAGTGAATAAGAGCATCGAAAGCATCTATCTAAAATATGGTAGTTCTAGAGAAAGAGAAGCTTTATGGAAACCTCAATAAGTGCACCTTTTTTAGTAATGAGTTGAGATTTGACCCCATGGGATCAAGGTATATGAGAGTAAGGTTGAGGCCATTCAATCTTGATTAACTCTAATGAGCATCCATGAAGTCTGAAGTTTCCATGGACTAGCCTCTTTCCATAGGAGGTTCATAAGTAACTTTAGCACTATCATGGCCCATAACCTAGTTCATCAAGTGCTCATCCTTCAAATGGCCCTCAAAGGCTGAAGGGTCCTTCAAAGAGATCAAGCCTAAGATTACCAGGCACGTCTCCCATCTCTTCCTTGTTTTGGTAAGGTATTCGAAGTAGCGTGTGATGCCTTTGAAGAAGGGATTGGAGGAGTGCTCACGCATGAAGGTAGGCAGCAGGCTTATTTGGTGAGAAGCTTTGTGATTCAAAAAGGAAGTATTCAATCTATGATAAAGAGTTTTATGACCTTGTAAGGAGTCTTAAGAATTAAAGCAATTACTTGGTGGCTAGTGAGTCCATATTGTAATTGAATCATGAGGACTTAAAGTAAATTCAAGGACAGCAGGAGCTCAACTTTGTCCACAACAAATGTGTGGAGTATGTCCAATCATTCCATTTCATATCCAAGTGCAAGTCCAGAAACAAAACCAAGGAGTCTGTGCCTTATCAAGAAAGGACTTACTTTTGTTCCAATTAGATGCTTGTATCCTTCGTTTTGAGCATGTTAAATCCCTGTATGTTAGTGATGAGTGCTTTGGACTACTTTACAAAGAGTATCAATGGCATCAAAGGGGAGATTTCTTGATCCAAGCAAGATAGTTGTTCAAGGGAACCCAATTGTACATTCCTTAGTGTAGTACTCGAGAATCGCTCATCAGGAAGGTCTATAGTGGGTTATTAGCTAAGCGCTTTGGAAAACCAAGGCGCTTCTCATGCTTAGGAGATATTATTATTAGCCTGGCATAAATAAGGATGTTCAAGAGATCCTGTGAAGATGTGCTAGATGCCAAGTTGCTAAAACTCATTCCCTCCATCAAGGTCTATACACCCTATTGTTGGTTCTTACTTTGCCATTGGGTTGATTTCCGCATGGCCATCATCCTTGGTTATCCTAAGACCTAAACTAAGAAAGACTCTATCTTTGTAGTGGCGAATTAATTCTCTAAGATGGCGTATTTCATCCCATGTAACAAGACCAATGATGCCACTCATATTGCTAAGCTATACTTCAAGGAGGTGATGAGGTTGTATAGAACTTTTTAGGTCCATTAATTTGGATAGTGACACTATGTCCCTTGCCATTTCTTAATCACCTTATGAGGTCACCAATAGGACATTAGGAACACTCTTGAAAGCCTTGATAAAGTCTAACATTAGGGCTTGGGATCTTCTTCTTCTACATGCTGAATTTCCATCTAACAAGGTGCTAAGCAAGGTAAGTAGGATGTCTCCCTTTAGCGTTATTTATGGAATTGAACCTTTAATCCCCCTAGACCTTGTGCAGAGGCCCATAGAAAAGAAACTAAGTGTCAAAGCTAGCAAGAGAGTAGAGGAGATCCAAAACTCCATGAGCTAGTTACAGTGAGGATAGAGAAGTCTAATGCCTCATACCAAGCCCAAGCAAACAAGCATAAGAAGAGAGTAGTGTTTCAACCTGGAGATCTACTTTGGATCCATTTGAGATAGGAGTGTTTTCTTTTAAAATGAAAGTGCATCTCAATGCTAAGAGCTGATGGTTCATTTGAGATCATTGAAAGGGTAAATGACAATTCATATAAGGTAGAATCACCTATAGATTATGGAGGTTTGACAACTTTGAATCTTTCCTAGAGGATGAACATCTAATAAATTTAAGGCCCAGTTGTCCTCAGCAAGCGGAGGACGATGGAGGTCCACCCATAGAGTTATACAGGACCCAATTAGCAACTGTCGAGGTAGCAAAGTAGGTTCCAAAGTTCTTGAAATCATTCAAACTTCACTTACTCAAGACTATGCCAACCTGAATTTGAGCCTGTGCCTAAATCCTGTTTTGTGTAACTGATTTCCTAAACCTTAGTTGATCATCGTTAAGTTTAAAAAAATTATTATCCAACAAAGCAAGTTTCATGCCTTTTGTAGGTCATTTGGTCCCTCAAATCAGTCAAGAAAGTCAAGTTTTATGGAAATAGAGCCTGCACTATTCTGGTAATGGAGCTTATTTTGGGCTCAGATGTCCTCTTCCTGTTTTGAAAGTTTAATGGCTTGATAATACACTAAAGGCATTATCAGGTGACCATAAAAAATTGTTAGGGTAAATTACACACATGATAGTCTTTTATCTAGCTGAAGAAGAGGGAAAATCCTTTTACCCAGGTAAAAAGCAAGTGGGCCAAGTTGCTAATTGTGTAGTTTTTTTTTTTTTTTGAATTTCAAGGAGCATCCACATGCAAGAACACTCAATTAATGTATAAGACATTAGATTCGGCCTCTTGTGGCTTGGTTCAAGACCTAACACCCTAAGATTAGCAAGTTAAGAAGAGTCACTTGTTAATTAGCTCCGGTCGGATGTGGGTTGTTTTGGGAGTCCAGTTTTTTACATTGTTTTGTTTAGCCTATTTTTGAATTTAAATTGTAAGCAAGTGCGAAGGGAATATAGACTTTGCCTCACTTTTGTGACATTTTTGCATCAACAGGGAAGTTAAGGGCCTTAATACTTGTCTGGGTGGCAATTATGTTGCATTACACCCATTGTAGGACATTTATTTCCTTTTAGGAGGAGCTCATTGAGGCTGAAATTAGATCCCCCAAATGAAAACATAACTAGAGTTAAAGTGACTTCTTAAGTTTACATAGGCATTTTATTTTAAGCCCACACCTTTCGTTCTTTTGCATACATTTTAGGGCATTTGTTTCCTCTTAGATGGAGCTCGTTGCAAGTGACATAGGAGGCCGAAATGAAAGTGCCACTGGATTTGAAGCTAGTTCTTATGTTTTGTTAGGTTGTTGATTTGTAGCAATATCTTTTGTTTTATGCCACCCATTTTTGAACCATGGTCTAGTCTTAGATGGAGCTATAACTTTGTGAATGAAATTGAAGTCCTAAATAAAAAGACAACTAGAGTTAAAATTGGTTGTTAAGCTTAGCTATGTTCTCAATTTGATAGCACATCTTTAATTCTCTTACACTCATTTTGTCACATTTGTTTCCTCCTAGTGGAGCTCTTTGTTGGTTAACTTGGAGCCTCAAAGAAGAAGACATCAAGACTTAAAGTTAGTTCTTAAGTTAGACTACTTTCTAGTTTTCTTGCCCGCACATTTTGCTATGGATGGTCTTCAAGGGTGAAACATGAGTCCCAAATGAGAAAACAATTAGAGTTAATGGTAGTTCTTATGTTTGGTTATGATCTTGATTGGTAGCCACACCATTTGTTCACTTGCACTCATTTTTAGGTATTTGTTTCCACTGACGGGAGCTCTCGTGGGTAAATTTAGAGCCCCTAGTGAAACGATAACAACGTTTATAGTTAGGTATTACATTTGGCTATGTTATAGCTTTGTAGGCACACCTTTCATTCCTTACACTCATTTTACACCATTTGCTTCCTCATGTGAGGAGCTATTCATGGGAGAAATTGGACCCATAAATGAACAAACAAGTAAAGGTAAAGTTAGTTCCTATGTTTAGCTACGATCTTGATTTGTAGTTAGACCTTTAGGTGTCTTGTGTAAATTTTAAAGCATTTATTTTCGCTTAATGCAGCTCTATATGGGCAAAATTAGAGCCCCAAATGAAACAACAACTACACTTAAAATTTAGTTCTTACATTTGGCTAGTTCCTTAATTTTTTGCCACAGCTTTCATTGTCCAGCACTTACTTTAGGGCTTTCTTTTATTTCCTCCTGGTGGGAGCTCTTCATCGGTGAAATTGGAGCCCCAAATGAAAAGAAAAAAAAAAGAGATTAAAGTTAGTTATCAAATTTATGTAGGTTTCTTGATTTATGGCCACACTGCTTGTTCTCTTACATTCATTTTATAGCATTTGTTTCCTCTTGGAGGGAGTTTTTTGTTGGTGAAATTGAATCCTCAAATGAAAAGGCAACTAGACTTAAAGTTATCTGCTACTTTCTTGATTTTTTAGGCACAACTTTCATTACATTGCACTTATTTTCGGGCATTGGCTTCCTCTTGCTTGAATTTTTATCAATGAAATGGGTGTCCTAAATCAATAGATAATGAGAGCCCGTGTTAGTTCTCAATTTTGAAAAGGTTCTTAATTTTTAGCCTCCCCTTTTCTTTTTTTGCACTCATTTAAGGGCATTTGATTAATATTAGGGAGCACTTTTTGCGAGTAAAGTTGGAAATCTCAATGAATGGATAACTAGTGTTCGTGTTAGTTTTCAAGTTTGTCTAATATCTTGATTTGTGGCCATACCTTCCACTCCATTGTACTCATTTTTAGGGCATTTGCTTCCTATTGGAGAGAGCTCTTTATGGGTGAAATGCAAGCCCCTAATGATAAGATAACTATAGTTAAAGTGAGTTCTTACGTTTGGATAGATTATTTAATTGTAACCATATATGTCATTCTCTTTCACTCAATTTAAGGCATTTGTTTCCTCTTGAAGGGAGCTCTTTGTAGGTAAAATTTGAGGCTCAAGTGAAATCCCAACCAGATATAAAGCTAGTTCTTAGGTTTGGGTAGGTTCTTGATTTGTAGCAATAACTTTCGTTCTCATGCACCCATTTTAGACCATTTGTTTAGTCTTGGTGACAGCTATTTGTGAGTGAAATTAGAGGTCTAAATGCAAAGACAACTAGAGTTGAAGTTGGTTGTCAAGTTTGCCTACATTCTCGATTTGTAGCACACCTTTCATTCTCTTGCACTCATTTTGTTCTATTTAGTTCCTCCCAGTGAAGCTCTTTGTTGGTGAAATTGGAGAAATGAAGACTTAAGGTTAGTTCTCAGGTTTGAGTACTTTTTAGTTTTTCCTAGCCATACATTTCAACTTTTGCTCATTTTGGGGCATTGGTTTCCTCTTGGGGGAAGGTCCTTATGGGTGCCATAGGAGCCTCAAATGAGAAGATGCCTAGAGTTAAAGATAGCTCTTTGATTAGTAGCCACTCCATTTGTTCTCTTGCACTCATTTTAGGGAATTGATTTCTACTACGGGGGAATTCTTTGCAGGTGAAATTGGAGCCCTTAATGAAAAGAAAATATCAGTTATAGTTTGAACTTACATTTGGGTAGGTTCTAGTTTTTGTAGCCATAACTTTCATTTTCTTAAACTCATTTTACACTATGTGCTTCCTCTTGTAGAGAGCTCTTTGTGGGAGAAATTAGAGCTAGTAATGAATAGACAACTACAGGTAAGATTAATTACTTGGTTTGGGTATGTTCTTGATTCATATCTAGACCTTCTGTTACCTTGCAAAAAAATTTCGTGCATTGGTTTTCAATTAATTGGAGTCTTATGTGGGTGAAATTTGAGCCCCGAATGAAATGACAACTATACTTAAAGTTAGTTCTTATGCTTGGCTAGTCTCTTGTTTTTTTCTCCATACCTTTCTGTTTCCAGCCCCTTCTTTAGTGCATTTGTTTCTTCCTGTTGGGAGATCTTCATGGGTGAAATTAAAGCCCCAATAAAAAGACAAAAACAACTAAGTTGGTTATCAAATTTGGCTAGGTTTCTTGGTTATAGTCACACATTTTGTTCTTTTACACTTCTTTGATGGTATTAATTTCCTCTCGGGGTATTTATGGGTGAGATAGGAGCATCAAATGAGAAGATAACAAAGTTAAACTCAGTTCTTTATTGTTCTTATGTTCTTGATTTGTAGCAGCTCCTACCATTATGTTACACTTATGTTAGAGAATTTATTTTCTTTTAGAGAGAGCTCTTTTATGGGAGAAATTGAATCCTCAAATGAAAAGACAACTAAACCTAACGTTAATGGCTAAGTTTTTGATTTTTCCCCACAACTTTTATAATCTTGCAGTTGCTTTAGGGAATTGGTTTCTTCTTGTTGGAAAATCATTGTGTGTGAAATAGGTGTCCCAAGTCAAAAGACAATGAGAGTAAAGGCAGTTCTTAGTTTTTGATAGGTTCTTTATTTGTAACCTTACCTTTTGGTGTCTTGCTCTCATTTTAGGGCATTTGATTCCTATTAGCAGGGTTTTTGTTGGTGAAGTTAGAGCCCCAAATGAAAAGACCACCAGAGTTGGAGCCAATTCTTTGGTTCTACTTATTTGTTGATTTGTAGCCATGCCTTCTATTCTATCGTACTTATTTTAGGGCATTGGCTTCCTATTAGGGACAACTCTTTGAGGGTGAAATTAGGATCCAAATGAAAAGATAACCATAGCTGAAGTGAGTTTGGGCAGCTTTTTATTTGTAGCCACACCTTTTATTCTCTTGCATGCATTTTAGGACATTTGTTTTAACTTGGGAGAGCTCTTCATTGGTGCAATTGGAGTCCCAAGTGAAATGACAGCTAGATTTAAAGTTAGTTCTATTTTTATAGCGACGGATTTCATTTTCTTGCACTCATTTTATACTATTTGCTTCTGTTTATGGGGAGCTCTTTGGGGGGGAAGAGAGCCCCAAATGAGCAGGCATGTATAGGTAAGGTTTGTTTATAAGTTTGGTAACATTCTCTACATTTAGCTAAACCTTTCGTCATCTTGCATCCATTTTATTGCATTTGTTTTTACTTAATAGGATATCATTGTGGGTGAAATTAGAGCCCTAAACAAAACAACAACTATACTCAAAGTCAATTCCTATGTTTAGCTCAGTTTCCTAATTTTTACCCACACCTTTCATCTCTAGCGCGTACCTTAAGGCATGTGTTTCCTCTTGATGGGAGCTGTCCATGGGTGAAACTAGACCTAGAAATGAAAAGACAACAAAGTTAAAGTTAGTTCCTACATTTGGTTAGGTTTCTTAATTTGTAGCTAAAACTTTCAGCCTCATGCACTCATTCAAGGGCATTGGTTTCCACTGGGGTGGTCTTTATGGGCGAGATAGGAGCTCCAAATGATAATATAACAAGTTAAACTTAGTTCTTAATTTTGCCTACGTTCTTGATTTGTCACCTCACCTTTTGTTCTCTGGCACTTATTTTAGAGCATTTGTTTCGATTAAGGGGAGCTCTTTGCGAGTGAAATTGATTCCTCAAATGAGAAGACAACTATACTTAAAGCTATTGGCTAATTCTTAATTTTGAGCAACAGCTTTCATTACCTTACTGTCATATTAAGGCATTGGTTTCCTCTAGATGGAAGCTCTTATTGGGTGAAATGGGAGTCCTCAATCAAAAGACAATGAGAGTTCAATCTAGTTCTTAATTTTATCAAGGTTCTTGATTTCTAGCCTCACCCTTTGTTTTCTGGCATTCATTTTAAAGCATTTTATTCCTTAGATAACTAGAGTTAAAATGCGTTTTTAAGTTTGGATAGCTTCGTTACGTGAAGTCAGATCTTTTTGTCTCTTGCACTCACATTTGGGCATTCATTTCCTCTTCGGGAGCTACTTGAGGGTGAAATAGGTGGCCTGAATGAAACCATAACTGGACTTAATATATGTTCGTAGGTTTGGATACTTTCCTTATTTGTACTAATATCTTTCGTTCCCTTACACCCATGTTAGACCATTGGTTTGCCCTTTCTGAAAGGTCCACATAGACGCTGCATTCTCGATTTGTAGCCCACACCTTCCAGTCCCTTGGACTCATTTTATTGTATTTGTTTCCCCCTGGTGGAGCTCTTTTTGCATGATGATGGATCATTAAAGAAGAAGGCAACAGGACTTAAAAATTAACTACACTATTCGTTCTCTAGCATGATTGTTGCTTATGCTCTTTTGAACACTAGTTTCCTCTTGCGGGACGGTCTTTCTGGCTGAGATATGTCCCAAGTGACAAGACAACTAAAGTTAAAGTTAGTTATTATTTTTGGTCACTGTCTTGATTTGTAGCCACACTAGTCATTCTGCTGAACATGTTTTAGGTCATTTGTTTCCACTTCAAGGGAGAATTTTGTTGGTGAAATTAGAGCCCCAAATGAAAAGATAACTACAGTTAAAGTTAGTTCTTACATTTGGCGGGTTTATGTTTTATCACACCTTTCATTTTGTTATATTCATTTTACACAATTTGCTTCCTCTTGTGGGGTGTTCTTTGTGGAAGAAATTAGAGCCCTAAGTGAACAAACAAGTGGTACTAAAGTTGGTACCTAACTTTGGCTGCATTCTTGATTTGAATCCACGTCCTTCATTATCTTGCACATATTTTAGTGCATTTGTTTTCACTTAATGCGAGCTCTTGTTTTCACTTATTAGGAGCTCTTTGTGGGTGAAATTTGAGTTCTCAATGAGAAGATAACTATATTAGAAGTCAATTCTTTCCATTTACTCGTTTCTTAAGTTTTAGCTAGGACTTTCGTTCCCTAACACTTACTTTTGTGCTTCTAGTTCCTCCAAGTGGGATCTCTTATGGGTGAAACAAAGCCGTGAATGAAAAGATAAAGGTAGTTGAAGTTACTTGTTAAATCTGGCTTGGTTTCTTATTTGTTGCCACACTTTTTGTTGTCTTGCCCTTCGTATAAGGGCATTGGTTTCCATTTAAGGGGGCTTTGCTAATTACATAGGAGCTCTAATTGAAAAGATAATAAGAGTGAAACTTAGTTTGGAGCATTTGTTCTTCTCTATAACCACACCTTTGGTTTGCTTGTACTTCTTTTAGAACATTTGTTTCCCCTTAGAGGGAGCTCTTTGTGGATGAAATCAAATCCTCAAATGAAAAGACAACAAGACTTAAGTTGTTTGCTAATTTCTTGATTTTTAGCCACAACTTTTCATTATCTTGCAGACATTTTGGGGCGTTGGTTTCACCTTTCTAGGAGCTCTTTGTGATGACATAGAAGGCCTAATTAAAAAGACAACAAGAGCTCAAGTAAGTTCTTAATTTTTGGTAGGCTCTTCATCTATAGCCTCTCGTTGTGTGTTTCTTGCAGCCAATTTAGAGCATTTGATTCCTTTTAGGAAGGTCTTTTTGTGAATGTAGTTGGATTGCTAAATAGAAAGACAACAAGGTTGAAGATCTTTAAAATTTGGTTAATTTATTAATTTGTATCCACACCTTTCATTCTATTCCACTAATTTTAGAGCATTTGTTTCCTTTCAGAGGAACTTGTTGACAGTGAAATTGAATCCCAAATGAAAAGATAACCAGAGTTAAATTGAGTTCTTATGTTTAAATATGTTCTTTATTTGTAGCCACACCTTTCGCTCTATTGCACTTTTTAAAGAGCATTCATTTCCTCTTGGAGGGAGCTATTTATGGGTGAAGTGCGAGACCTAAATGAACTTACAACTAGACTTGGAGCTGGTTCTTAAGCTTCTTTAGCTTCTCGATTTATAGCAATATGTAGCAACACCTTTTGTTCTCTTTTACACTTTAAACCATTTGTTTACTCTTAGTGAGAGCTTGTTGTGAATAAAATTAGAGCCCCAAATAAAAAAACAACTATGGTTAAAGTTGGTTGTTCAGTTAAGCTATATTCTTAATTTGTGGACATGCCTTTCATTCAATTGCACTCATTTCATTATATTTGTTTCCTGTTGGGGGAGCCCTTTGTGGATGAAATTATAGCCTTAAAAAAAGACATCAAGAATTAGCTAGTTTCTAATGTTTTTAGCCGCATATTTTGGTCTTCTTCTCGCATCAAGGCATTGGTTTTCACTTAGTGGATGACATTTGTAACACCTTAACACATAATCACTTAATCAAACTTAATTAACTAAATATTGGTGACTAATCCTGTATTAATCCTACAGACAAGGCATTACTGCCATCCTCATAAGGACTAGGTTTGGTCCAATATTAACGTAACTTAACTAGTATAATGATTCCTATGTTGTAAGAGAACCAAATAAGGTATAATATGTACATGTTCAGCCTCAAATGAAAGTCCAATACTATAAAATATAGTTGTCTATGGCCCCTATAGCTTTACAGAACATTATTATGAGCTCATGTAGATCAACTAATCATCTTGCCACTCTATTTCTTCTCCCAAGTGTCTAAACTTCCCTAATACTCGACCTAAAACACCCCAAAAAAATATTTAAAGAATGATCTGAAGCTCAGTGTGTCTGCCCCTTTATTATAAATAAAAGAAATTCATTTTTTAGTGAGCAGCTGAATTTCAATTCAGTTTAGTTCGAAATCGGGAGGAGAGAGAATTATGTTAAAGCTGTTATCGGTTATTACTTGTAAGTGAAACCCACACTGAAGAGCTCATATGCACAATATGGTCATTTAATATGTGTACACCTCCCAAGTTGATCGGGAAACCTGAGTTAAACCCACGCGGATCAACTAAAGTGCCTAAGCCCTAATAATTGGTAATTCGATGGTGCATTTTATTATGTGGCAAGACAATTCCTGAAAATGATTCATCGAATAATTGTATATTATGGTATTTTGATACTTAAAAATACGTGAATTTGCAAAAGGTGTAGACTAAAAACATAGCAGGATATTTATTTTAGAAAAAATCTATCCCCCTTTGTGAAAAGTTCATCCGTGTCTTGATAACGATGAAAATGGCCTTGCTTTTGCTTCGGATGGGCTTTTTACTATTAGTGATGTACAAATTGCTTTCGTTATCACAATTTTGAAAATACTCCATAATCGTTGGTGTGTTCTCAATTATATTAATATACTTAATCTATAATTAGATCGCCATGTTTCCATTTACCATTGATTTATTAAGTTAATTAAATCACGTCCCCTCCTTTGCACGGTTATTGTTATTACTGTGAGTATTAGTTTTTTTGTTACTGTTAGTATTGCTTATTTATGGTCATTGTTATTATTTTCATTTCCATACTTTATGAATTAATAATTTGTTGGGAAAACACGGTTAGCCTACGTGTGTCCAATTCATAAGCATACTTATGTCCAATATGATGTGAACATTCTCATGACCAAATTGAGGTGATACTTTCCTACCAAAACCTAACTAAACTTGATTGCCCTTCATTTAGATCGAATTGTTTAAAGAATGTATCATTCTCAATTCACCTTAGCATGAATTATTTTTTGTTAGCCTCTATAAGTTTCAACAACACTTAACTAGTCATTGACACTAAGTTTAATACACTAACCTCATGACTTAAATCAAGTTATAAGCTTTAAGGTAATCACTACAGCCACCCAAATTTGAACACTAAATTTCATTCAATATCCCTAAGCTAACTTCCAATATTCACGCCAAATTAATTTGTTCTTAGAAATTCCCAAGAGAAAGTTTTCCTCTTTCTTTTCATCTTCAACCTCAACCTCATTTCTAACTCTCCGATGGCAACATCAAACACCCACACAAAATTAAGCGTTAATTTCATTAAAAACACAACCAAAACTTCCTTAAATTTAACTCAATCAGCTTAACCCATATCCAAAACTCATTCTTAAAAGAATACCCATAAACACCCATATAGTCCAACACCTAAACTTATCATCGCAAATTTTAAATTTACATTAAATAACATTTATCTACTGTTGAAGGGCGTGAGTTTTAGCTAAGTCATTAAGCATTGATGAAAACATTGAAGAGGGACTTAGACTTCACCTTGAAATTGCTCAAGAAATTACCCAAATATGTCGGAGGTGGCGGGTGGCGGCATAGCTTAGCGGTGGATGCCCCCGATGGCTCCAGCGGGTCCTGTTGATGCCAGCTTGTACTATAGGGATGTAACTGCTAGGCATAGCGTAGGGGGATGCTATGCGTGAAGGAGAAGAGAAAGCAACAGTGTAATTACAGAAAAAGGGGTTAGGTTCACATTTAATCTTGAATTTTGTGAATTTTTGTTTTATTTTGTTTTCTTCCTCTATTTTTTTTTTTTGGTTATAAGAATCTCAACTCAATCACTTACAAATCTCAAAAAGTTGGGCTCTTATCTGACCCTATTCTTTGTATTTTATAAAAAAATAAGGCCACCCAATACCATTCTACATATGTTTTACTCCCTTCTTAGTAATTTTTCAAAGTATCTAGAAAATTATAAATTTCATACATATTGGCTAATATGTACTTCTGTTTTGTTTATTTATATTATTTTATTGGGTTTATTCTTGTTTTGTTTATTTACTGTAAATAGGCAGATTATATAAAGTATTTTTAAATAAACAACTTCCTTAAAGAATATGACTTTTAATCAATTTTTTAAATGTACACTAGTAATATTTATTTATAAATATTAAACATTTTTATACGAGGCACTGCTAAAATTTATGTCGATGACACTTTGTTGTCCTAGCTTGCAGTCACTTACATACTTCAAATGTCGAATAGAAATGTGACACTTAACTTTGTTAAATTGAAATTAATAAAAGTAAATGGCATAGGTTATGTTTGCGGTGTTATAGGTGAAATAGGAGTCCTAAATCAAAAGACAACAAGAGTTCAAGTTAGACCTTAATTTTGGCTAGGTTCGTGATTTATAACCTCATCCTTTGTTTTCTTGAACTCATTTTATGGCATTTGATTCCTTTTAGGGTGACCTTTTTGTGGCTGATGCTGGAGCTCCAAATGAAAAGACAATTGGAGTTGAATTTAGTTCATAAGTTTGGCTAGCGTTTTTATTTGTAGCCACACCTTTTGCTCTATTGCATTCATTTTAAGGAATTTGTTTCCTTTTGGGGGGGTTGTTTGAGAGTGAAATTAGAGACCCAGATGAAAGGATGATGAGGGTCAAAGTGAGTTCTTAAGTTTGGATAGGTTCTTTTTTACAGTCACAACCTTTGTTCCCAAGGGCTCATTTCAGGGCGTTTGTTTCCTCACACAGGAAGCATTTTGTGGAAGACAAAGGAGGCCCAATTGAAAGCACAACTACACTTAGAGCTAGGTCCCATGTTAGGTTAGCTTCTTGATTTGTAGCAATATTTTTTTCTCTTTGAGCCATTTTACGACGTTTGATTCCTATTTGAGGAGCTCTTTTGGTGAAATTGGAGCCCCATATGAAAAGATAGCTAGAGTTAAAGTGAGTTCTTATGTTTAAAAGGTTCTTTATTTCTAGCCAAATCATCTTACACTTAGTTTAGGGTATTTGTTTCCTATGCAGGGAGCCCTTTGAGGTTGAAATAGGAGACCTAATGAATACAGTTCTGGAATTAAAACATGTTCTAAATTTTGGTTAGGTTCTTTATTTATTGTAATACCTTACTCTTCCACCCATTCTAGAACATTCATTTCTTATTTGTGAAAGATCTTTGTGAACAAAATTGGAGTCCCAAATGAAAAGACAACCACAGTAAAAGTTCGTTATTCAGTTTGGCTAAGTTCTCGATTTGTAGCCACCCCTTTTTTTCTATTACACTCATTTTATTGAATTAGTTTCCTACAGGTGGAGCTCTTTGTGGGTGCAGCTGCAGCCTCAAAGAAGAAGAAAACAAGACTTAAAGTTGGTGATGTCAACTAGTTTCTAGTGTTTTAGCTGCACATTCGGTGCCTTGTGCTCATTTTAGGGCACCAATTTCCCCCTTGGTGGATGGCCTTGTGGGTGAAATAGGAGTCCAAAATGAGTAGACGACTAGAGTTACAAGTAGTCCTTAACCTCCACCATGGTCCTAATTTGTGACCACACCATTAGTTCTCTTGTGCTCATTTTTGGGCATTTGTTTCGACTTCTAAGGGAATTTTGCATAGGAAATTGGAGCCCCAAATCAACAAATAACTAGAGTTAAAGTTATTTCTTACATTTAGCTGGGCTCAAGTTTTGTAGCCACACCTTTCATTTTGTTGCACTCATTTTACACAATTTGCCTCCTCCAGTTGGGAGCACTTGGTGGGACAAATTGGAGACAAATACATAGACAAGTAGAGGTAGAGTTAGTTCTTAAGTTTGGCCACAATCTTGATTTGTAGCCACACCTTTCATTGTCTTGTGCACATTTTAGTGTATTTGTTTTCACTTAATGGGGCCTTTTGTGCATGAAACTGGAGTCCTAAATGAAGATATAATTGCACTTAAAGTTAGTTCTTACATTTGGCTAGTTTCTTTAGTTCAGGCATACCTTTCTTTCTTTTGCACTTCCTTTTATTAGAAGCTCTTTGACATTGAAATAGGAGTCCTAAATTAGAAGACAATCTTAATTTTAACTAGGTTCTTGATTTATAGCATCACTTTTGTTTTCTTGCAGTCATTTTCGTGCATTTGATTCCTTTTAGGATGATCTTTTTATAGGGAAGTTAGAGGCCCAAATGACAAGATAACTAGAATTCAAGTTAGTTCATAAGTTTAGATAACTTCTTGATCTGTAGCCATAGTTTTTGTTTCATTGCTCTCATTTTAGGGAATTTGTTTCCGTTCGGGGGAGCTCTTTGAGGGTCAAATTGGAGGCCCAGATGAAACGATAACTAGAGATAAAGTCATCTCTTAAGTTTGGAGGTGTTCTTTTTTTAACCACACCTTTCGTTCTCTTGCATGCATTTTAACGCTTTTGTTTCCTCTGGTGGGAGCTCTTTGTGGGTACGACAAGAGGTCCAAATGAAAGCATAACTTGACATGGAGCTGGTGATCATGTTTGGTTATGTTCTTGATTCGCAACAATACCTTTGGTTCTCTTATTTCCATTTTACAATAGTTCCTTCCTGTTTGGGGAATTTCTTTAAGGGTTTAATTGGAGCGTTAGATGAAAATATAACTACAATTAAGGTTAGTTCTTCAGTTTTGGATTGGTTCTTTGTTTGCAGCTAGATATCTCAATCTATTATTGTTACATGAGGGCATTTGTTTCCTCTTGAACAGAGCTCTTTGAGGGTGAAATAGGAGGCCAAGATCCAGCAATCGGAAACCACTTCCCTAAGCCAACTGCAAGATAACCAAAGTTGGGGCTCAAGATAAAGAAATTAACCAATGACTTTAACTTTAGTTATTTTTTCATTTAGGTATTCAACTTCACCCTTAAAAAAGCTCCTTCCAAGAAGAAATAAAGGTTCTAAAATATGTCAAAGAGAATAAAAGGTGTGGCTATAAATCAACAATCTAAATAAAATTAAGATTTAACTTCAACTCTATTGTCTTTTCATTTAGAGCTTCTGCCTATGACATAGAATGCTCAAACAACTATTCAAATGAGTGCAAGAAATGAAAGGTACAAATACAAATCAAGAAACCTAGCTAAACGAAATAAGTAACTTTAACTCTTGTTGTCTTTTCATTTAAGGCTCCAATATCCCAAATAAATTTGCGGCTAGAAATAAAGAACATAACTAAACTTAAAAACTGATGTAAACTCTGTTTGTGCTTTCATTTGGGGCTACCAATAAAAAAGTTAGCTAAACAAATGAACTAACTTCAACTCTCGTTGTTGTTTCATTTTGTGGTTCTAATTACACCAACAAGAAGCTTCCCAAAAGGAATCAAATACCCTAAAATGAGTGCAAGAGAACAAAAGGTGAGGCTGTAAATCAAGAACCCATCCAAAATAAAGAACAAACTTGAATTCTAGTCATCTTCTGATTTAAGACTCTAGTTTTGCCTACAAAGAGCTTACAGTAAAAGGAACTCAATGCCCTAACCTGAATGGAAGAAAACAAAAGTTTGGCTAAACATAACAAAAGGTGTGGGTACAAATGAAGAAGTTAGCTAAGCATAAGAACTACTTTCAAATATAGCTTTCTTTTTATTTGGGGCTCTAACTTCGTTCATAAAAAGCTCCCACCAAGAGTAGACAAATCACCTAAAATGGGGGTAGGAGAACGAAAGCTATGGCCAAAAATCAATAACATAACCAAACATAAGTATCATTATGTTTACTTCCGCTTTCGTTCAGGCACCCTATTTCACCTATAAGTAGCTCCATCCAAGAGGAAACAAATGCCCTAAAATGAGTGCAAGAGAACAAAAGGCGTGGCTACAAATAAAAAATCTGTGAATAATTAAGAACTCACTTAAACTCTGGTTATCTTGTCATTTGGGGCTCTAACTTCAACCTCAGAGAGCATCCCCTAATTAGGGAAAGTATGCCTTAAAATGAGTGGAAGAAATTGAAAGGTTTTGTCCTTTCATTTGGGGTTATAAATTAAAAAGCTAGGCAAACTAAAGAATTGACTTCAGCACTTGTTGCTTTTACATTTAGCGCTCCAATTACATTCGCAAAACGCTCCTCGCCAGAAGGAATCTGATTCCCTAAAATGTGTTCAAGAGAACAAAAGGTGATTCTCCAAATTAAGAACCTATCCAAAATTAAAATCCAACTTGAAATCTTGTTGCTTTTTAATTTGTTCACCTATGAAGAGCTTCCAATGGGAGGAACCCAATCCTTTTAAATAACTACATGATAACAAAATTTGTTGCTAAAAAAAAAGGGTGCATTTACAAATCAAGCAGCAGCCAAAGTTAAGAACTAAGATCAAGTGTAGTTATCTTTTCATTTAGGCTCCAATTGCAATCACAAAAAGCTCCCACCAAAAGTAAGCAAATTGCCCAAAATGGTTGTATGAGAACAAAAGGTATGGCTAAAAATTAATAAGCTAACCAAGCTTAAGAACTAGATTTAAGTCTAGTTATGCTTTCATTTGGGCCCTCTATTTCACCCATAAGGGGTTCCCTCCAAGGCAAAACAAATGCCCTGAAACGAGTGCAAGAGAACGAAGGGTGTTGATGCAAGTAAAGAATCTATCTAAACTTAAGAGCTAACTTTAAGTCTTATTGTCTTTTCATTTGGAGTTCCTAGCTCCACCACAAAGCGTTGCCCCCAAGAGGAAACCAATGTCGTAAAACGAGTGCAAGAGTACGGAAGGGCTAACTTCAAACAGCAAAAACATCTACGGGTAGCATTAGATAACGATGTGACGATCTCACTGGTCAAACAAGCACTTTTTCACATTGTCAACTAATTTCAATGGTCGATAACATTAGAGAATTCATAGCTTTCACCCAAAATGGAGTGACTTAACTCAACCAAACTAGTTTAGTTCTCATTGTTCTTAATTTAATCAAGCTTAATGATTATCACACAACCAGTTAATTTACAATCCTTCCTCAAGTGATCATTGCACTAGATCTAATCCTAGTTTTACAACACCAATCTTCAGCTTTTAGTATTTCGATCTAGCATCTAACCTACATATAAGAAGTTGGCCAAAAGTCTCATAACAGGAATCAAAATACATGGACTAGATTGAAAAAACCAAGCAAGGCTTTAAAGTGCACAAAGTTCAGACTAGAAAAAACAACAACATCGGTTTGGCTTTGCAACCCCTAAATAAAGAAATCTACTCACTAATTGTTGAAATCAACAAGACAAACATCTCTAAATTCTTAATCTAAACCAACAAGAAAAGCTAAATGAAAGGAGAAGGAAACAGATGCTTACTCAAGTAACCCAGATGACGATATTTCAATCCACTTGAATGATACTTGATCTTTGCTTGTTTCTCCTTCAACCCTCTATGGATGTGCGAAGGATGGTGGATGATCATATGATGATGGATTTGATTCCTTAAGGAGTAGTAAAATGGGGCTTTTATCACTGAAATCAAGTCTATAACCGGTCCAAACACTTGGAACACAAAAAGCCACGAAGAAAACTAGCAGGCTAAGGGGAACAAAGCTTACCATGATTTGACTACGAGTACCCCATGTACCGTGGTCCCCACCATAGCTAGGCTATGATGCGCACTAGTTACTTAGTGCCTTTGAGCCTCTTTTTCTATCTTCCTTGATACACAAGTCCTCAAAATCTTAATTTTACTAACATGCTTTTTGCTCAAAAGTTCAATGTAATTGTCAAAACAAGGGCATGATCCATACAACTAAGCATAATAATCCCCTAAAGTGACTTTCCAAACACTTATGAAATTCTATGCAAATGTGACATTCATCACTCCCTCATGCATAAACCTTGGCTTATCCCTAGGTAAAGGTAAAATCAAGACAGATTGACACTTGAAGATGCATCAAGGATTAAAAAACACGACAATCTCATTAAGGTAGGCAATTCGCAGTACATCACAAGTAAGAATATCTATAAATGGTAGCCTTAAATAGTGAACAAGACATTTCAAAATTAGGAGAAGGTGAATGTTTTCAAAGAAGTATGAAACCACAAGCTAGATGTCAAACTTGATCCCTAAGAACCACAGAGCATATCATGCAAGCACATGGAATTAGGTGGAACCAATGGACCAGTAGATTTACATTTGGTAAATATGGATCACTCACACCCATGTATTTGAAATACACTATAAGTTCACTCAAGACTCATTCTAAAGATGCAAACTACCATATGCTTCCTAAGACTCTAAATTTCTCCAATAATAAGAATGTAATGTGCATATAACAATCAAGAGCACTTTACATGGGTTGTAATGTGGGATAAAATGGTTAAGAGGAAGGAGTGGGCTAACGAATTTGAAAAACATTGAGCTACTTAGCCAAGAAACTAGCAAGCAACCAACGAAGCACCAGGTAACCATATAGCTTACCATCCCTCCAAACAACAAAAACATAATGAACATACACCATGAATCAAATAGGACATGAGTTGATAAAGAAATGAACTCAAGTTATTTACATGTCGAATGCCTATCACTTATTCATTTTTTCCCTTGTATTTTTTTCCTTTCTTTTCTCTTTTTTTACATGATTTTTCTTTTTTTCTTTTTTTTATTTGGGAAATAAAATGAAAATTTTAATTGTTGAAAGACATGGGATCACTAACTATCAACTCATAACCTAGGTTGTATACAACCTGAACAAGAGGGGGATAAAAGTCAAATGCTCGACATCATTAGCCCCTCAATAAACTAACACAGCACAGTCGCTTAAACACATCCGGAACTATCCATTGTACACTTAAAGTGATGCTTCATAGACTAGGTTTAAAGATAAGAATATCTGTTTAGCCAAGGTGTATATGAAGGGTTCATAAAAAAGAAGGATATAAGCTCAAAGAGGCTTGCAAAGGCGATTAACATACAACTTAAGGGTATGCTATTTTGCTATGTGGGTAAAGCGACTAAAGAACATATCATTAACTACCACATGTAACTGTTGTTTTAAACAAGAGTCTAGACAAGTTCTAGGGATGCAACTTCGAAGAGTCACACATATGGAGGAATATGCGAATAAAAAATGAAAAGTCCAAAGATGGCTTAATATCTCAAGGGATATCTGCCAAAGTCTCAATTAGTTCATGAAATGAAGCACATGTGCCAACAATAGTGCTAAGAACTATAAGGGATGACAAAGTTCTTACTCAAGATAGGGAGCAAATTAAGAGACATTTATAAAACCATCAAAAATTTCATGCCAAAGGGGTGACTCATCAAAAGTCACTTAAGCTCATTAAAACTGTTTTTCCTAAGTAATCGTCATTAGAGGTATGTTTTTTTCGTTAAAATTTTTTTTATTTTTTTCAATTTTTAAAAATTGAATCCTAAATCCCAAATGCAAACCTAAACATGCACCTAAATGACCTAAATGCAATGCTAATGCAATTTAAATAAAACATTACTGAACTGAGATGACACACTTGTAGATATCCCTCTCCCATGCGTGGACAATACAACGCCCTACATGTAAATACATAAAGGCATGAACAGACTAAGGGTAATAAGATGATGCAAAAGCACACACCAAAAAGTTTAAAAACTAAGGAAAGAAAAACAAAGAGAAAAGAAAAAGAACCTCTGGTTGCCACCCAAGCATGGCTTTTTTTAGGCCGCTAACTAGACCATACACTTACCATCCTTTTGAAAGGCCGAAAATTAGCAAGACAACTCTTGTCCCACCTTTATCATGAACCTCAAATTCAAACTCTTATAAAAAAAGGAACTACTTTAAGTATATGGGATGAAGGTCCTTCTTAAATATAAACTAATGCCATGCACCGTGCTCCACATACAAAAGCATCTTGTGGTGTACAAAATTAGACTGGTTACCACCACAACAACCAAACTTGATCTCCAAGTTAATGTCATTCTCAACGTCACCCAAAGGGGGCAAAGACAGCAGCACTCATGCAAACCTGCAATAGTCGCTCAAATAACACTCATGAAAAGCTTCGGGCTCGTCCTTGACAATGCTAGGTGGAAACTTTTCAACCAAATGCATCTTTGCACAATCAAATCCACAACCCTCCGCTCATGAGGATCATTTGGACACACATTAATCAATTCTATAGACTCATTAGAAACGACCACATGACATCCATAATGAGGAAGAGAAGAAGAAGAAGATGCATGGTCCTTAAACAAGCCAAGTTTAGCATGGTGCTCCCCTATATCAAAGGTTAAACTACCTTCCTTAACATTAATTTTGCATCCCGCAATGTCCAAGAAAGGCCTTCCAAGAATGATTTAAGTGTGTGTATCTTCAACCATATTAAGAATCACAAAGTCCACCAGCACATAAAAATCACCCACCTTCATGGGAACATCCTCCAAAATACCCAAAGGGTGCTTCACAGAATGGTCCCTAAGAGAATTCACAACTTACTTCTTGGTAAAGAGTGAAGTCATGCCCTCTCCTTGTCCTAGGAGAGAAAGGAAATAAGTGGAGGCAGATCACATCACTAGAGGGTCCATTGATCTTCAAGGTATCACATACCTATAAAAAAAACCTAAGGTGCAAATTGGAGTTCTCAGTACAGATGCCAGTGAATTTTGATTATTAGACCTTAAAATTTATCATTGGCTTGAGCTCGAAATTATGGGTATTCACGGGTGGCAAAAGAATACTTGGTTGAGGCTATGAACTCCTAGAGGGACTTAGTCCAAAAGGGTCCTTCGTTGCTCATCTTTGCCTGCCATCTTAAGTGTAGGTTTGGCTACTTCCTACTCCACTTTAATCATCTGCTGCCACTTCAATCTGTGAAAAGTTTGGTTGATCTCATAATTAAACTCAAAGAATGCTTCAAAATTGAGGGACTTGTCCATAAAATGGAGGACAATCTACACATAATCAAAGTACACTAAAAGGAGTAAAATTCAAAATAAAAAGAAAAGAAAAATGCAAGGTCCAACTCTAAAGGGATAACTCAATATCGAAATCTAATCCCTAGCAACGACACCGAAAACTTAATCACCACCGCAAGTGCATGGGTATTGTAGTATTGATCAAAGTCATTCCCACAAAGACTAGATTAAATTACCAAAAATTCCTTTCGAAGTTAGCTAAGCGAAATCAAGATTTGATTTGGGTTTTTATCTAACCAACGCTAAACAATAAGGACTAACATCATTGACTAAAAACATCAACGGATAGCATCCCCTAACAATGAGCCAATCTGGTAAGTCAAACTAGCACTTTTTCACCTTGTTGATTGATTTAATGGTCGATAATATTAGAGAATTCACAAGTTGCTTTCAAAATACAGTGAATTCACTTGTTCAAACTAGTTTCTAATTCTCATTGCATCTTAATTTAACAAAGTTCAATTAATTCACAATCCACTCTAAAGTGATTATTAAATTAAGTCTAATTCGAGTTTCGCAACAACAATCTTCACCTTTCAATACTTTGATCCAGCATCTAATGTACATGATAAGAAGTTGATCAAAAATCTCACAATAGCATTCAAAATTCAAGGATTAGATTAAAATAACCAAGCAATGATTCAAAGTGTAGAACATTTGACTAGCAAAATCAACAACACTGGTATAGCTTTGCAACCCTTGATAATGAAATCTATTCACTGATTATTGAAATCAAAAAAGGCCACATCAATGTAAACTAATAAGAGAAGTTAAATCAAAAGTGAAGGAAAGAAAAGTTTATTCAAGTAGCCTAGATGGTGATATTTCAATCCATTTCTAAAGTCTTCAAATGATACTCGATCTTTGCTTCGTTTTTCCTTGAACCCTCTCTAATGGTAGATTATGGATGTAAGAAGGGTGGTAGATGATGATAAGATGGATACGACCCCCTAAAGAAGCAGTAAAATGGTCCTAATTTGTGACCACACCATTAGTTCTCTTGTGCTTACTTTTTTGGCATTTGTTTCGACTTCTAAGGGAATTTTGTACAGGAAATTCGAGCATCAAATCAAAAGATAACTAGAGTTAAAGTTAATTCTTACATTTGGCTAGGTTTAAGTTTTATAGCCACACCTTTCATTTTGTTGCACTTATTTTACACAATTTGCCTTCTCTAGTAGGGAGCACTTTTTGGGAGAATTGAACTTGCAGACACAAATAAACTGATAAGTAGAGTTAGAGTTAGTTCTTAAGTTTGGCTACAATCTTGATTTGTAGCCACATCTGTCATTGTCTTGCACACATTTTAGTGCATTTCTTTTCGCTTAATCGAGCCCTTTTGTGCATGAAACTAGAGTCCTAAATGAAGGGAAAACTGTACTTAAAGTCAGTTCTTACGTTGGCTAGTTTCTTCAGTTTAGGCATAGCTTTCTATGTCTTGTACTTACTTTTGTGCATCTGTTTCTTACCAGTGGGAGTTTTTATAGGTGAAATTGGAGCCACAAATAAAAAGACAAAAATAGTTAAAATTGGTGCTTAAATTTAGTTAGGCTTCGTAATTTCTAGTCAGACATTTTGTTGTCCCGGACTTATTTAAGGGCATGCATTTCCCCTTGGTTTTTAATGCGTAGCTTTTAGGGTGGTTGTTTCCTTTTAAAGGGAGATCTTTGTAGGTGAAATTGAATCCTCAAATGAAAAGGCAACTAAACTTAAAGTTATCGGCTAATTTCTTAAATTTTGGCCATAACTTTATTAACTTGTTATAAGGGCATTTGTTTCCTTTTATTAGAAGCACTTCAACAGTGAAGTAGGAGTCCTAAATCAGAAGACAACAAGAGTTCAAGTCAGTTCTTAATATTAACTGGGTTCTTGATTTGTGGCATCACTTTTGTTTTCTTGCACTCATTTTCAGGCATTTGATTCCTTTTAGGGGGATCTCTTTACAGGGAGGTTAGCCCTAAATCAGAAGATAACTAGAGTTCAAGTTAGTTTGTAATTTGGGCTAACTTCTTGTTTTGTAGCCACACTTTTTCTTTCATTGTTGTCATTTAAGGGCATTTGTTTCCTTTTGGGGGAGCTCTTTGAGGGTCAAATTGGAGGCCTAGATGAAAAGATTACTCGAGATAAAATCATCTCTTAAGAATGGAAGTGTTCATTTTTTAACCACACCTTTTGTTCTCTTCAAATCCTCCTCTGCTTTCATTCTTCTTTCACGTTCTATGACCAATGCACATCTCTTTTCACAAGAACATGGCCCCTTAACACCTAACCCATAAGTCTTTGCATAGCCATTTTTATCTTCACCAACAATTTCCTCATATATCTTATCTTGCATACCTCTTTCTAATCTCGACCTCTCTGGTAATCCATCCAATTTGGTTCAAATTGCATCCTATATAAAATTATATAAAATTAGCCAATGTAATTATCATCGAATAACTCAAACAAAAGGAATGCAAATATGACAACTAATCAAAGACATAGCATCAGGCAAAGACTTAAAGCTGATCACACCGACTATACACAAGTTTTCATAGCTATTAAAGTGGTATGATTTCAGACTGGCTGAGAATACATTAATAATAGTGAGCTCATTAACTTCTAAATTGTCTAAGTGCAAAAAGTTAAAAGTCTATAAAACTTTTGCACCACTGTATACTACCCCAAACACCTAGCCAAAAACCCAATCGAAAAAAATAAATCAAATAATACATGATGAGTTGAAAAACTAAATCAAGAAGCCACATTCTTGCGCTTTCTTCTTTTTCATAATTTGCTAAAAAGGGTTTAAGGAAAAATTAAAAGTCGTTTACGCCATGCTCTAATTCTCATGCTCTTCCTTACTTTTTCCTAGAGGCTATTTGGAAATGAACAATACTAAACAACATAATGAACAAACTAAAACTTGACAATGAACATCTAGTTTAGTTGATACAAAACAATCACAAACCACTTAATGGACGAGCTGAATTTCACAGTGAACAGCCCCTATTGTTCTAATGAACCAACTATACTTTCTCAGCAAATCACTAACCTTCATTTCTGTGGTGAACATATCCAATCTAGATAGTGAACAACTATGTATAGCTTAATGAACAAACTAAAGTTTGATAGAGAATTAGAGTCTTTTGGAGCAAATAAACAGTTTGAATCCACACAGTGAACATTACATATTGTTCCAATGAACCAAAACCATACTTAGTCAATAATCTAATAACCAAGCTCTATGTTGCTAGTAAAAAATCCTGATCAATTGAAGGTAGTGACCTTGTTGAGGGGGATGATGAACAGATGAAACTTTCAATTGTATAACCCAGAAATGCCCATGTAGAAAACTTATTTGACTAATGAAAATGATAGAATGAGAGATAGAAAATTGTACCACATTAACCCTAATCTGAGAGAAAATCCATGAATATGCTCTCGTTCACTTACCTCCCTCGATGTTCCAACAACAATAATCAAATTAAACTCATTTAATGCCATGAAATTGGGTGTACCAAAAAACCAAATAATTAGGGAGCGATATTAGGTTGCGATGTATCGAGAAGGAACAGAAATTAGCGGAAGAAGTCTCCAGCCTTGGAGAAAAGATGGAAAAAAAAAGTCAAAGAAAAAAAAGGAACAAGTAACGTACAAGTGTTGCAGCAGATGCATGGTCAAGCAAGGTCTCTGGCCATTTTGGTTTATAGGTAGCCTCAAATAACTCAAGCTTATCTGGTTCCTTGCTTTCTTTTGCCTATATATGTAAAACGACATGTATATATTAAAGTATATGCATACATCGCATTGAAGACATAGGTAATGTAATTGGAAACTTATTTGAAATTCTAACGTATATGAAATGAAAAATAAAAGGAGTTAACCATTTCCCTGCATAGCCTTGTGAAGCTCTTACTTTCACCACAGTAAGACATTTCATAATTAGCTCGATTTTCCAGATTTCTCTCAGTTCGAGCCTAAATTAAATTCACAACGATGGTATCATATTCAAATGTATATTATTCATGAAAATAAGCAAATAGCACTTACTCATCATGGCCTGGATGCCGAAAATTGAAATGCATTTCTCCATTGCTCCTTAGAAATAATTGTTAGTCAAGAATTTAAAGCTTCATCAATAGATTTCTCATTGAATTTCTCCCTTTTTAACTTGCACTTGTTCTACCTCCAGTTGGCATCTAATGTCTTCATAAACCACTATCCTAGCTCTTTTTCTTCAGGAATTAGAATGACCCCTATTCCACATATGTCCATTTTAAAAAATAAAATGGATTGATTACTTGCACAAAAATGGCAAATGTATTTAAAATAAATTAACATATTACCACTAAATTTAGTAGTATGTATCTGCACAATGTTCCAGACATGTTGTATACTGTCTTCACCAATTTTCCTGAAGTCAGTGTAATTAATTGGCATGATCCTTAGATTTCTAGCAAGGACATCGATAAAGGAAGACAATTGCCTTACTTCATTATTATCTGGTTGGCCATTGTTATTTATTGATATATATATATATATGTATATATATATAATTATATATATATATATATATATATATATATATATATATATATATATATATATATATATATATATATATATATATATATCTATATATATAGGTTTCTTTGTTGGCGTTTGTTTGTTGCACCCATGCCTCTCTATAGTGTTCATGCTAAGAGCCCCTGCTATTTTTTAGTTACACCAGAAGACAAACAAGGGAAAGTTAGCAATGGTAACAAACAGCTAGAGAACATTATCTAAAATGGTAAACCTTAAATTAGCAGCTTTTATACAATGGAAATTGCAAAATGCTTCACAACGTTACTTGACATACCCCTTCCCAAATAGAAAAAGGAATAAATGAAAGAAGAATGTGAAATTGCTCTAAAAACTAGACTGAGATTGAAATTAGGTAGTGCATTTTTTATGTAAACCTAAGTTGCTCCAATCCATACTAAACTCAACCAGCAAAATTGCATATGATAGTGACTAATCGTATATTCCTGAGAAACATCTTGGATCGATCAATAGTAGATCGAGACTGATTAAAACCTAAATGATTTAATCACAACCAGAATTGATCCATATATTTTTTACCCAAAGATTACATAATGTAAAGCTAAGTTTGTCTTCGACCTAAATGTTTCTACTTCTCCCATTGAGAACGATGTTGCTATTCTATTATATAATGGTAAATATTTTAGCTAGTTGTCTTGCTTTCATTTCCTTGAGCATCCAACATATCATGATTCATCTCTTCTGGGAGTATCCTAGTCTCTCTTTCCTCTCCTTCTTGAAGTGGGGTCTCATAAGAATGTTGTTTTTGGGATGAACAGAGAGTTCTTAAGGTATGTGCACCACTAAAGTATCTGGTTGGTTTATGACTGTACGTGTCGTATAGCTATAAATTAAACTACTACTAAGGATTATCAATAAGAATATAGCACATGGGAAGTAGGGATTGATCCCATGATGAAAGATATAAGAACAAGCTACTTTCAATCTAATTAAATTCACCACTTTAATAATTTTTTACTTTTCCTTTTAATTACTAAAATAAATCAAACTAAACAAAAAAATTATGAAATCTTATTCAAAAATACCAAAAAAAAAGCTTATCCCAATTTTGGAAATAAATAGTAAATAGTAGACCAAATGATTCTAGAAAAATAAAAACAAAGTATTCTCACAATATTAAACTGAAAATTAGAAAAGAAAATATCAAGCAGAAATTCATGTCAAAACTCACAAAATATATCCTTAATTAATAATCTAAAAATAATAAAATTTATTTCCGAAGAATTATATCTAATTATATTTAGAAAGATAAGGAGAAAATAACTATGGAAAAAAAAAGTAGAAAATTAAATTAAAAATTAACTTACTAAAAAACCGCACTTAAATAAGTATGAAAATAAATAATAATATTACCCAAATTGTAAAATATAATTTTCTAGACTAGGACTCGACCTAAACCCTAAAGTAGGATAAAATACATAAAAACACCAAAAAAGTTATTTTTAACCTAATTTCTAACAAACCAGTAAATAATGGCAAAAATATAAATAAACTACGCTCAATTTTCAGATTAATTAAAGTAAAAACCTACACGCATCCAATTTACGAAATAATTCTGACAAATTATCAAATAATTTTCAAAAATTATAATATTAAATAAATGTAGATTAGGACTCTATCTAAGCCCTAAAGCAGGATAAAATGCATAAAAACACAAAAAAAAAATTATTTTAAACCTAATTTCTAACAAACCAGTAAATAATGGCAAAAATATAACAGAAAATTAATCTAAAAATTAAACCACACTAAAGATTAAAGATAATTAATCCAAACTTACTATGACACATCCAAACTTACTATGACACATCTAAAAGACTAATCTGGGGGGGGAACAAAATTCAATATTAAATTCTATAAATTTAAGAATAAAAGTTAACAAACTAAATCAATCAGCTAAAATGCAAATGACAAGTTATCAAAGATACCAAATATGAGAAAACACTTACCATAGTGTATATCCAGCATGCAAATTAATATTTATCATCAACATACAAATTGATTTTTCCATGGGTTAGACTGTAGAAGATGCCACCAATGGATCTTTCCTGTTTTTCCCTATATTATAGTTTACTTAGGTCTGGACCTAATATAAACCCTACTAGTTTTTGTAACCCTAGCACTACTTGAAGAATTTAATCAAACTAGAGTATTAAGCATTAGAAAAGCATCCTCTAACACTTTTTGCAACCAATTTATCAACAAATTAATTTAACAAAGATCTATAACGATTTCCTAATTAAAAAAAATAGGTTTGTGTCATCCGTGATCAATTAATTAACAAATATCTATAACGATTTCCTAACTAAAGCTTTTATGTACTTAAGCCTTTTAAACTATGACATAAATTCACAATAAACTAATTAGCATGCATTCTAATTAAACTAACATGAATATCATGAACAATTAGCTCAAACTATTATAGAATTATGGAATAAAAATCAATTAGATAATAAAGCACAAAAGTTGTTTCAAAATAATTCACTTAGTATGGTCTCAAATAGAGTATACCAAGTACAAAAAAAACTATTCACTTATATTACAACTAAAAATGCATAAAATATCTAAACGGTTCATGCTTAATTGCTAATCAAAACTAATAAAACAAAAAACAAAACAATAGTAACCGTACCAAATAATATGAAGAGTATGATGATGATGACGGTACTGGTCCTAGGAGCCAATGTATAAGTGAATTGCTAATGGTGACGATGTATGGTCATCGGCGAGAAGATTAGGCTTGACATGATGCTGTGGCAAGATGAAGTTGGGGCTGAGATGATGATAGATGACAATGATGATGATGATGGATGGTGATTAGTGATGGTGAGGTGGTGGTGAATGGTGATTAGGTTATGACGAGGTGGTGATTATGCTAAGAATTGATGATGAAGTATTAAGGATTAGAGGTGGTGGCGAGAAGTTGGAGTCTAAGTGTGATGCCGATCTGGTAATAAGTGCTTAATATGTACATCTTTTTAGGGCTGTTTTGCCCCATTTTTAGAAGAATTTTGCGTTTAATGATGTTGTTTACTCTCCTATTCTTAATTTTTTCTTAGGTGTAGTTGTTTTATGTGTTTTATAGGATTTTTAGCCTTTTCACCCAGCATTTGCCCTTTAATGGCTGTGTTTTGACCTCCCCCATGGTCTTCTATGAGTTGCAATGCCCGTGGAGCAAGAAAAGAGCAAGAAACCAGTTCCAGCGCAGACCACAATCAGACCGTGGTGGATGCCACGGACCGTGGTAGGCCTACAACTGCTGCCTCTTCATTTTTCCTCGGCTGTGTGGCCTAGATCAATTGGAATTTTCTATAAATAACAGCATTCAGCAGCGAGGAAGAGGAATCCATAGCAAGTAAAGCAGGTAGAATTAACCTAGTGAGGATTAGTTTAGTTTATTTTCTCTCAAACTTTGTTCCGTAGTTTTGTTTTTGCTTTTGTGTGAGTTTTGATTGTGAGAGTTTTGATCCTGAGCCGGTTCTGAAGCCCTTGGTGAAGGCCATCACAGTCAAGCCTCTTTTGCTAAGATTTAGCCGATTCTTTGGTTTGTTTCTTTATCGTTTATCATGTCTGAGTAGTTTTCTTAGTCTAGGAATTTAGTAGTTTGTGGAAATGTATTGGATCATGTTCTAGTTTATTCAATTGTGTTTATTTTTATGATTAGTTTTAATTTCATTCTATCAAGTGCTTGATTTATTGTGAGTTGATTTTTGGCCAAAATTTATTTGCACACTTGAAACAATCGAGTTAACATTCAAAAGACGATATTTGGTTGTTGGACTGCTTGAATATACTTAGCATAATGTCGCCTAGAAAGAGATGTTTATCTGTTGGGAGGGCTAGTAAGTAATCGAATATAATAAACTTAGGTTAAGTTAGATTAGTTTGAAAGAACCACGTTTGCTTAGTTTATGCAAACTTAATTGATTTCGAAAGAATAGATTAAGTTTCTAGACAAGATTGTAATTCCTCAGGATCAACCAATTAGAGAATAGCACATCTTTATTAATTTTGATCCAATTTTCTTCCATAACTGCAAAAATTTCTAGATGTTTTTCTCTTATTGATTTAGACAAGCTCATTTGCAATAGTTACTCGAAACCACTTGAAATAGAATTTTGCTTAGCATATTCTGACAAGACTAGACTCGATAGATTACTTTAGTCCCTAAGAAACGATATCTTTTATCTATACTACAACTACCCATGCACTTGCAGCAGGTAGTGGACAAGTTTCTGGCGCCGTTGCCGGGGACTAAATTGCTAACTATTGTTACGAACATGACTAAGCATTTTGTTGTTTTGTTTTATTTTGTTTTCTTGTTATTTTTCTTTTTCATGTTTAATTGCGTTGGTAGTGTTGGTGAAAGTGCTTGCAGGAATTTTTCCTAGTTTGTGCCAAGTCTAATTTTGTACGAGCCCGATCCAGAGATTGAGAGGACTTTTCGCTTAAGCAGGAGAAAGCAAAGGATTGAAGAGCAAAGGCATGAGGCAAGAAGGAATTCAAACATGGCGGGGGAAGAAAGAAGGACCCTTCGAGATTTTGTTACTCCCGGAGCCCAAGGGATTGCCTCAAGCATAGCTCGACCTCGTGTGGATGATAATAACTTCGAGCTCAAGCCATCACTTATTTTCATGGTACAGCAATCTCAATTTGACGGAACTACTTTGGAAGGCTCGAATCTACACCTCTCGATATTTTTAGAGGTGTGTGATACGCTAAAGTTATACGGAGTTTCCAGTGATGTGATTCGCATGCGCTTATTCCCTTTCTCATTCAGGAATAAAGCGAGGGCTTGGTTGCACTCTTTGCTGTCTAGTTGCATAACTACTTAGGATGAGTTGACATGAGCTTTTCTAGCTAAATTCTTCCCTCCAAGCAAGACAGCAAGCCTGAGAAATCAAATCACCAACTTTCTGCAAAAAGAGGATGAGGCGCTCTATGAAGCCTAGTAGCGTTTTAAAGATCTACTACGTTTGTGCCCCCATCATGGTCTTTAGTGCTGGATGATTATCCAGGCCTTTTAAGCTGTGAGGTCCACTATTGATGCGGCGGCAGGAGGAACTCTAATAAGCAAGACCGATGATGAAGCCTATAACCTTATCGAGGAGATGGCGCTTAATGACTTTCAATGGTCCACTGAATGAGCTTAATACAAGCGGGCTAGAGGTAAGCTTGAAGTTGATGCTATTACTTTACTTCCTGCTAAAGTAGATGCTATGACTAAAAGGCTCGACCAAATGAATGTTAATGCTATGAACTCAAGTGCCCCTTCTCCTTGTGAAATTTGTGGTTTAATTGAGCATATATCTTTACCTTACCAAGTTGGAAGTCCTTTTCCCCAAGACCCTAATGAACTTAATTATGTTCAAAATTTTAACCCATGACCCTTACTTTAAAACCTATAATCCAGGTTTGAAGAATCATCTGAATCTCTCATATAGGTCGAATCCAAACATTGTGAACATGCCTCCTATGAATGCTAGAGTACCCCCTGGTTTTCAAAGACCCCTATTCCGTTCTTAGATGCCCTAAAAGTCTAATTTGGAAGTAATGATAGAAAACATGCTTATGGCACAATAGAAAGAGGATGAGTACATTAAGCAATTAGCCTCAAAGGTTGATGTGCTTACGACTCATAATAGGATGTTGGAGGCCCAAATTGCCCAAAGAGTTACTTTTTCATCTATACCCCCAGATAGACTTCCTAGTAAATCTGAACCCAACCCTCGTGAGCACTATAACTGTGTTACCATGAAAGAGGATGAAGAGGACTTAGCTGACTTTGAGGAAGTACCAGTGGGAGAGGGTAGAGCGATAACTATGGCTGGTAGTGAGGAGAATAACTATGGTGGCAAGACTACCGCAATTGTGGTGAATGACTTTATTGAGATCCCAATCATTTTCCCCCTTAAGCTTCCTGACCCAGGTAGTTTTTCTATCCCATGCATTGTGGGAAAAGCAGGGATTAGGAGAGATCTATGTGATATTGGTGTAAGTGTCAGCATAATGCCCTACTCTTTATTTCATAAGCTGCACCGAGGACCGTTACTAGCCACCCCCTTTTTACTATAATTAGCTGATGGTTATGTGACACAACCCATAGGTAAGTTGGAAGATGTGCCTATTAATATAAGAGTTATTTGGGTGTTGAAAGACTTCATTGTAGTCGATATGCCGGAAACTGATGATGCCCAAATTATCCTAGGTAGGCCCATTTTGGTGACAGCTGATTGCCATATTGATGTGAGCGAGGGACGTATTTCTTTTGAGGTAGAGGGAAGATTTGCTATGTTTAGTCATAGGAAGGAGGATGTGGTTTCTCCCCATTCTTCTATATTAGATGCATTACCCCTTTCCCCTGACTATGATATGGAGAATGTCTTGAATGATGAAGATTCCCCTAATTCTGAATGGATGTCATATGAGAACCCCAACCAAGGGTATGTTAAGGTGAAATTTTCTGCTCCTATTCCACCTAGCAAGCCCAAGGTTGAGTCCCCTTGTAAGGCATGCGTACCTCGCTTTCTGTTAAGCTGTTCATCACGCTTTTTTACGTTATAAAAACCGCATTTTATTAGCGATATGGACGAAAATTATTTTCTAAGTGCCTATGTAAACATTAGTTTTATTAAAAGAATGTTATTGTCACTAATTATTATTATTAATATTATTATTACTTTTGAAAATCTTTCGATGATTTTTAATAAACGTTATTAACGATTATTAATGAGTACTAAATCGAATAGGAACCCGAATGCGATTAGACTGTCAACCTTAGAAGTAGTTCGATGTTATTTAATCGAATCTAGATAGGTTTGGGAATGAATAGTTGATGATGAATTATATCATCGATTTGGGTTTAGAATTCGGGTTGCGAATTAGACTAGCAGTATCGAATATGAATCAGCTTGGGACCAAAAACTTAAAGTGAGGGGGGCATTTTGGTAAATTATGCGATACTCCCCTCTCCTTCTTCCTCCTCATGCGACCCCCGAGCCCTATTCTCCCTCTCTCTCTGCTCTTCATCCTCTTCCTCTTCTCTGCTTTACACACGCAGCCATGGTAGCTCCGAGAGACCTTAGTTTCTCCTCAACCCAACTTGAAATCCCTCTCATTTAACCTAGCCCCACCAACAAACGAACCTTTGGTGCGAATATAGGTAGAAATTTGAAGGTATTTGCAACGTTTTTGGTGGGTTTGGGCGGTAAATTGAAGAACAAACACATGCCCAGGAATGGCCACACAATTCACCTCTTAGTTGCTTTAATTTTCTATAAATTAGGGTAGAAATCACTGCCTTCAAACACCCAATCGAGCTCAAGTTGGTAAATGAAATTTGGGTTTGTTTAGGGTTCGAACTTGGTAAGGTTTGGGCGTGAATAAGGGATTGACATGCGTGGTGAGCAAGAGTTGAAGGATTGGTATTGTTTGATCCCCTAGAACCGAGTCGGCAGCTTCGAACGATCATCAATTTGATGTGAGGGTTCCTTTCCTCCTAAATTACTACTATTTTTAATGATTTTAACTAAATTTAGTTAGTGCATGTTGATTTTGAAGTTAGAAATTAGTTTGGGTAAATTTAGAATTGAAGTTGTGGAATTACAAACACGGTACTGATTTGGGTCATTTGGATGTCGAATTGATGCTGAATGTTAATAACCAGACAGTAGAGAAATGTTTAATGAACAGAATGTTAGCATACCGCTGTGATTCCAATAATTTATTATTTCGAATTTCGTTTTGAAGCTTGAGGAGGCTAATCAAAGTAATTGTAGAATGAACTGAATTATATCTAAAGGTTATGGTTACATCAGTTTAGGCATATTAATAGTCTATTCGTTGTTGACTCAATGAAGTATTATGCTTATGGTTATCGGTTAGCGAACTAAAAGGGGGCAAAGTGTCGTTTTAATGTTTCGATTGCATCAGTTGGTTCACGAAAACACTATGTTGTTGTTAAGCATGAATGTAATGCTTATATACAATCGTTTTATGTGCTGTTGGTTTGTATATGCCAATATTAAACCGAGCTTGGTAGTTAGATGGTTTGAGGTGGAACCATTGAGTGGTTTGAGGTTCTTGTGGTCGGCGCTGTGTGAGGAAGGAGATGGGGTTGCGAATTGCCGCAATCGTGTGGATTGCGAGGCCATGTGTGGCTTAATGAGTTGTGATATGAAGTGTATGAATGTGCTATATGTCAACCCTTTTTCCCCAATGTGCTATGTGGCGTTATTTGATTGATTCTTGAAACTTTAGACGTCTTTAAAAAGAAAAGGTCATTTAGAAAGTTTGTTTTACACGTTTGAAAATACTTTTATGTTTGTCAATTGTTTATTCACGTGTTAGGACGTCTAAAGTGTAAAAAGGTCCTAAACCGTCGAACTGCTCAGTTAGTGACTCGGCTGAATAGTTGATAGGTTTAGGAAGTTTAAAAGTGAACTAAAAGTGAATCTGAAAATGTTTAAAGCATTGGTTTGTTATAACTTCTCCTTGTCTTTAAAAGAATTTAGACAACCTGAAAAAGAGCATCTTAAGGTGCTAATTATGTGTTTAGCTGATTTGTATGCTATTTGCTTACTTGAGTCTCTATGAAGTTTCGAGTTAAGAGCTAGTAAAACCATTATGTTTCAAGAAGCATTTACATAGAAAATTTATGAAGAGATGTTTGACTCATAAACGAGCTAAGTACTTTAAGTTTTTAAATAGTAGCAAGTTTGGGAATATTTTAAGCCTTTAGTTCATTTATACACCCTTCTTGAATTTTAAAAGGAATTGAAACGAGCTATAGAATGACAACTGAAGTTTTTATTACGAATTTAATTTGAGTTACACGGTAATTAATTATTTTGAGTTAAGTTTTGAATAATAATGAGCTTGAAAGCGAACGAAGGCCTTAATTTGCTTAAGCACCTCTCTTTGAGTTAAAAAGGAATTTTCAAATGAATCTAGCTTGCGTTTATTGCTAACTAAGTATTTAAGTCTCAAATGGGTTTCGATTTCGAACTTAGTTTGAATTAAATGTTTACTAAGCACGTTATGTCTCAAATGAGTTTCGATCTACGATTTAGCAAGCATATTACATTTATAAGAAGCTTTTTGGCTAAAAAGTGAAGTCGTTTTACGAGTTAGCAATCGTTTTACATTTTTAAGAAGCTTTTAAGTTGAAAACAAAAGCGTTTTACTGTTTAGCGACCTTATTAAGCTTATACGAAGTTTTCAAGTTAGAAAACGAAGTCATTTTATGATTTAGCAACCTTAATACGTTTATATGAAGTTTTTAAGTTGAAAACAAAGTCATTTTACGATTTAGCAACCCTATTACATTTATACGAAGCATTTAAGTTAGAAACTAAGTCGTTTTACAATTTAGTAAACATTTTACGTTTATAAGAAGCCTTTAAGTTATTTACGAAGCCGATTTACGTGTTAACAAATCTTGTTTCATTTATAAGAAGCTTGTAAGTTCAAAACAAAGTCGTTTTACAAGGTAAGGAATCTATTACGTTATTAAGAAGTTTTTAAGTTAAAAACGAAGTCGTTTTACGATTTAGCAAACCTAATACATTCAAACGACACTTTTAAGTTAGAAACGAAGTCGTTTTACAAATTAGTAAACGAATTACGCTTATAAGAAGCTTTTAAAGTTAAAAGTAAAGTCATTTTAAGAGTTAGTACGTTTATAAGAAATTTTTAATTTAAAAACGAAATGAGCTATAAGCATTTAGAAAGATTATAGTCGTTTTGTTAAAAAGTAAGTTTCAGCAAAGTAAGCATTTGAAAAAAAGAGAAATGAAATATGATCTTAAAGGCTAAGAAAGTGGTAGGCAATTGGCCAGAGGGTAGGAACTGGACTCTAGATATGAGTTATCTTAGCGTGAGCTGCTCCTGGAAACTGGACGCAAATATGGCGTGAGCTGTTTCCCCCTAAAGAAATGTTAGGAACTGGACTCAAGACATGAATTATCTTAGTGTGAGCTGTTCCTTGGAACTAGACGCAAGATATTAATTATCTTGGTGTGAGCTGTTCTCCAGATAAGTTATGATGTGTGAGGCGTAAGAAAACCTTGAGGGGGACTGGACTCAAGATGTGATTATCATGGTGTGAGCTGTTGCCCCACAGAGGACAATACCGAAGTTTGAGTTTATCTGCTGAGACGCATTTTGGCTAAAAGTTAAGTACGTATAGCCCGAGGATAACGTAGATTGAGAGTGACGATCTCACTCAAGGGCGGTGTTGACCTCCCTAGCCAACACAATAAGATGTTTTTATGCTATAAGTAAGTTTCTAATAAGTGAGAAAAGGAGTTTCCTTTAAAGAATACGAGCCTCAAAAGGCTGAGTAAAGTGCTTTTAAGAAAAGAAAGAAAGCTTTCAAACGTGCACCTCCAGTTCATCTTTTATGAAAGGATTTTCTGGTATAGTCAAATGAAGTTTTAGATGTTACATTATTCGTTTCAATGTACATATTCTATGAAAGTATGTTCTTGACAAGCCTTTCTTACCAGTTTAGATGTTTTGAGAACTTTTAGGAAGAATTATAAGCTTTAAAGGAGTTGTCGTAGATTATAAACCCTTCTTGGTATTTATCAAGAGTCACTATGTTTTCAAAAGTGAGTTTGAAGGCCTTTGTATTCATGCGTTGTTGCATACTGGTTTATGGGCTTGAATGCCTATTAGTAGGGAAGTTTGATCATTGAGGGACTAGATTTGAGTTGAGTGGTTGGAATGAAGTTTAAGGAGGGTAATCTTTTCATGGGATCTATAGTTGCCTAACATGATGGCAAAATATGAATGCATGATATGTGGCTATTATTAGTATTATTGCCTGCAACTGTTTTGGGTTTTAGGGAGTAGGGGCATTCTCACTGAGCATGTGGTTGCTTATCCGATTACTTTTTCCCCCTTCTCCCCAGGTTTTTATTATGACAGGTGGAAGTCAAGCTAATTACACGAGCTGGAGTTTACCCCTACTTGAAAAGAGTCATGTGTGCTATATAGAAGTAGATTCACGTGGTTGTCGATGTAATGCAACGTATTCCTAGTTTGTAATTGTTGTAAACTAAGTTTTCTAGCTCATGTAATGTATATTGTTTGTGAGTCACTCTATATGGCCATGTGAGCCAACCATCTAATCGTTTAGATGTCTTTAGTTGAAATCGGCTGTGTTTTGGGATGTAAACCCCAGTGCTCTGGTTGTGTAGACCATTGAGTTGTACCTTTTAGTTTTCCTGTATTAAAGAACTATTCTATTTAGTGTACTCCGAGCGGGTGGCTCGTTGAGTTATGAACTCCGGCGTGTGGCTGTTGAGCTTCTTTTAAATGTTATGCGCTTCCGTAGATTTGCAGAGGATTATTTTAAGGCTTTTAGCCTAGAAATGGCCAGTTTTTAGGGGAAACTCTGTCCGTTTCATCCCAGGAATTAAGTAAGGCGTAAGAAAACGTAACGCTCCTAACCCTAGCGGCTGGGGGTGTTATATTGATGGTATCAGAGCAAAGGTCTTGCGACCATGGACCGCGACCCGAGTCTTGCATTTCATCTAGTCGTCTAGGAATACTTTGTGATTATGTGACATATGCCTCTTTTGAGTGCAAGTGTGCCTTATAGTATGGACATTTGTGACTTATGTGTGGCTCGAGTGGGTCTATCGACTAAGAGGAGCAAGTTATGCGTTAGTATAAGAGTTAAGTAGCTTCCCCCCTACCTTGAAGTGACGTGGTGGGTGCACCCTTGATGCAAATATGTTCCTAAGGTGCCAGTTGACTTGAGTGATTAACTTTTATGTGATCCGCTTAAGCCCATCGGATAAATGTGGGCCGTATGTTAGAATGTAAACCCTTTTAGTTTATTTTCCTTAAAACATGAACTACTAGGATGATGAGATCTCCCATGACTCCTAAGTCACGCTATCAGTATTCAACGAAATAAGTGCAGTTGGTGCTGATCAAGCGTAATAGACTCACTAGCTTGTGTAAGCATGCACGTGTATTTCCTTTGGAAAAGATGTGATATGCGCATATGACTATATGAAGGTTAAACTGAACTAGACCTGGGGCTATCGATAACAACTCTCGCCATTTGCGAATCATTTCATTAACCAAGGAAGTTCAGCCTAGTTGAAATTAGAACTAAGTGATTCCTTGTGTAATTATGTGATAGATGCCTCCTCGACGCGAACTCATACCAAAACCAACTGCCATGGAGGTGAAATGTCAATTTAATAGGCTTAAGCCTCCCAAGTTTGAAGGTGGAACTGACCCTATGGTATATGAGGAGTGGCTTCGGAGAATGGAAAACTTATTTGAGATCATGGAGTGCCCTGAGAGGTTCAAGGTGCACCTAGCCGCTTACCAATTTGAAAAAGAAGCTGAATTCTGGTGGAGAACAGTGAAATCTAGGGTAGGTGAACCGGTGCTAATCTGGAACCAACTGGAAGCCTTAATGGACGCTCAATATTACCCTCGAGATGTAAGAAGGGTTAAAGAATGAGAGTTTTTATGTTTGAAACAAAAAGAAATGGGCGTGATGGAATATGCGGTGAAGTTCAATGAGCTGAGCCGATTTGCCCCAAATCAGGTGGCCACCGAAGAAATGAGAATGAACCACTTCGAACAGGGATTAAAAGGAGAAATAAAGCAGGTAATAGCAGGGTACGCATATACCAACTCTCAAGAAATGTACCAGGGGGTTGTGAAGGTAGCTTGCATCATAGATGAGACCAGGATTGAAAACAAAGAAAAAGGCCGAGTAAAGAGGGAAGTTGGCCCTAAAGAAACCAACTCCTGAGGAAGCAGAAACTTTAGAAGGTCTAAATCTGAGATAAAACAGGATAAGGGAAAGCAAGCCGTCTAATGAAAACCAAGGAAAACCACTGGCCAGTGTGGACGTCAGCACCCTGGCCCATGCAGAAGCTTTACGGGCTCATGTTTTGAATGTGGTGATATGGGTCACAAAGCCACTAATTGTCCAAGGATCACATGGAATAGTCGGGGTCACACTCAGAGATCCGGAACGGAAATCAAGCCAGTGACACAACGAGATTGCCTAACCATTGGCACGCTCTCAGGGGATAGTAAAAGCAACCAGAAGCCACAAACTGGTAGTCAGATGCTTAGCTAGAAGAGAAAAGAGACTTGGAAACCTGCCAACACAAGGTCAGGTATTCTCTTGATAACCAATTTTATGCCCCCATCCCGTCCTTCTAGTACTGCTCGCCCGCTTGTCATTCTTGAATTGCAAAGGAACTTGTTAGTAAACCTCATGAGATGTGTATGCAGCATTTCATAACCTTTTCCTTAAAAACTATATGCTATACTGATCATACTTGTTGAGATTGAGTTGCTATAGTGCGAGGAAGAGTGCTCCCTGATTATTTGGTTCGAGTAGGAATCCGAGGATGGGATGCTATGGTGAAGGTAGAATGAACAACTAAGCGTAAAGTGGCTTGGATTGTGAAAGGAATGCGCATGAAGTACCCCATTTATTTCCTCCAAGTAAGCAATTTCGAGGACGAAATTCTTTTAAGGGGGGAGTGTAAGGCCCGCGCACCTTATTTTCTATTAAGCTATTCGCCACGCCTTTTTACGTTATAAAACCGGTATTTTACTAGTGATATGGATGAAAATTATTTGCTAAGTGCCTATGCGAACGTTAATTTTATTAAAAAGAATGTTATTGTCACTGATTATTATTATTAATATTATTATTAGTTTTGAAAATCTTTTGATGATTTTTAACAAACATTATTAATGATTATTAACGAGTACTAAATCGAATAGGAACTCAAATGCGATTAGGCTGTCAACCTTAGAAGTAGTTCGATGTTGTTTAATCGAACCTAGATAAGTTTGGAAACGAATAGTTGATGAAGCATTATATTATCGATTTGCGTTTAGAATTCTGGTTACGAATTAGACTAGCGGTATCGAATATGAATCAGCTTGGGACCAAAAAATTAAAGTGAGGGAGAGGCATTTTGGCAAATTGGGCGATACTCCCCCCTCCTTCTTCCTCCTCATGCGACCCCCGAGCCCCATTCTCCCTCTCTCTCTTTGCTCTTCATCCTCTTCCTCTTCTCTGCTTTGCACACGCGGCCATGGTAGCTCCGAGAGACCTCGGTTTCTCCTCAACCCAACTTGAAATCCCTCTCATTCAACCTACCCCCACCAATAAACGAACCTTTGGTGCGAATATAGGTAGAAATTTGAAGGTATTTGCAATGTTTTTGGTGGGTTTGGGCAGCAAATCGAAGAACGAACACATGCCCAGGTATGGCCTTCAATACCCAATCGAGCTCAAGTTGGTAAATGAAATTTGGGTTTGTTTAGGGTTCGAATTTGGTGAAGTTTGGGCGTGAATAAGGGATTGATGTGCGTGGTGAGCAAGATGTCTTTAGTTGAAATCGGCTGTGTTTTGGGATGTAAACCCCAGTGCTCTGGTTGTGTAGACCGTTGAGTTGTACCTTTTAGTTTTCCTGTATTAAAGAACTATTCTATTTAGTGTACTCCGAGCGGGTGGCTCGTTGAGTTATGAACTCCGGCGTGTGGCTGTTGAGCTTCTTTTAAATGTTATGCGCTTCCGTAGATTTGCAGAGGATTATTGTAAGGCTTTTAGCCTAGAAATGGCCAGTTTTTAGGGGAAACTCTGTCCGTTTCATCCCAGGAATTAAGTAAGGCGTAAGAAAACGTAACGCTCCTAACCCTAGCGGCTGGGGGTGTTATATTGATGGTATCAGAGCAAAGGTCTTGCGACCATGGACCGCGACCCGAGTCTTGCATTTCATCTAGTCGTCTAGGAATACTTTGTGATTATGTGACATATGCCTCTTTTGAGTGCAAGTGTGCCTTATAGTATGGACATTTGTGACTTATGTGTGGCTCGAGTGGGTCTATCGACTAAGAGGAGCAAGTTATGCGTTAGTATAAGAGTTAAGTAGCTTCCCCCCTACCTTGAAGTGACGTGGTGGGTGCACCCTTGATGCAAATATGTTCCTAAGGTGCCAGTTGACTTGAGTGATTAACTTTTATGTGATCCGCTTAAGCCCATCGGATAAATGTGGGCCGTATGTTAGAATGTAAACCCTTTTAGTTTATTTTCCTTAAAACATGAACTACTAGGATGATGAGATCTCCCATGACTCCTAAGTCACGCTATCAGTATTCAACGAAATAAGTGCAGTTGGTGCTGATCAAGCGTAATAGACTCACTAGCTTGTGTAAGCATGCACGTGTATTTCCTTTGGAAAAGATGTGATATGCGCATATGACTATATGAAGGTTAAACTGAACTAGACCTGGGGCTATCGATAACAACTCTCGCCATTTGCGAATCATTTCATTAACCAAGGAAGTTCAGCCTAGTTGAAATTAGAACTAAGTGATTCCTTGTGTAATTATGTGATAGATGCCTCCTCGACGCGAACTCATACCAAAACCAACTGCCATGGAGGTGAAATGTCAATTTAATAGGCTTAAGCCTCCCAAGTTTGAAGGTGGAACTGACCCTATGGTATATGAGGAGTGGCTTCGGAGAATGGAAAACTTATTTGAGATCATGGAGTGCCCTGAGAGGTTCAAGGTGCACCTAGCCGCTTACCAATTTGAAAAAGAAGCTGAATTCTGGTGGAGAACAGTGAAATCTAGGGTAGGTGAACCGGTGCTAATCTGGAACCAACTGGAAGCCTTAATGGACGCTCAATATTACCCTCGAGATGTAAGAAGGGTTAAAGAATGAGAGTTTTTATGTTTGAAACAAAAAGAAATGGGCGTGATGGAATATGCGGTGAAGTTCAATGAGCTGAGCCGATTTGCCCCAAATCAGGTGGCCACCGAAGAAATGAGAATGAACCACTTCGAACAGGGATTAAAAGGAGAAATAAAGCAGGTAATAGCAGGGTACGCATATACCAACTCTCAAGAAATGTACCAGGGGGTTGTGAAGGTAGCTTGCATCATAGATGAGACCAGGATTGAAAACAAAGAAAAAGGCCGAGTAAAGAGGGAAGTTGGCCCTAAAGAAACCAACTCCTGAGGAAGCAGAAACTTTAGAAGGCCTAAATCTGAGATAAAACAGGATAAGGGAAAGCAAGCCGTCTAATGAAAACCAAGGAAAACCACTGGCCAGTGTGGACGTCAGCACCCTGGCCCATGCAGAAGCTTTACGGGCTCATGTTTTGAATGTGGTGATATGGGTCACAAAGCCACTAATTGTCCAAGGATCACATGGAATAGTCGGGGTCACACTCAGAGATCCGGAACGGAAATCAAGCCAGTGACACAATGAGATCGCCTAACCATTGGCACGCTCTCAGGGGATAGTAAAAGCAACCAGAAGCCACAAACTGGCAGTCAGATGCTTAGCTAGAAGAGAAAAGAGACTTGGGAACCTGCCAACACAAGGTCAGGTATTCTCTTGATAACCAATTTTATGCCCCCATCCCGTCATTCTAGTACTGCTCGCCCGCTTGTCATTCTTGAATTGCAAAGGAACTTGTTAGTAAACCTCATGAGATGTGTATGCAGCATTTCATAACCTTTTCCTTAAAAACTATATGCTATACTGATCATACTTGTTGAGATTGAGTTGTTATAGTGCGAGGAAGAGTGCTCCCTGATTATTTGGTTCGAGTAGGAATCCGAGGATGGGATGCTATGGTGAAGGTAGAATGAACAACTAAGCGTAAAGTGGCTTGGATTGTGAAAGGAATGCGCATGAAGTACCCCATTTATTTCCTCCAAGTAAGCAATTTCGAGGACGAAATTCTTTTAAGGGGGGAGTGTAAGGCCCGCGCACCTTATTTTCTATTAAGCTATTCGCCACGCCTTTTAACGTTATAAAACCGGTATTTTACTAGTGATATGGATGAAAATTATTTGCTAAGTGCCTATGCGAACGTTAATTTTATTAAAAAGAATGTTATTGTCACTGATTATTATTATTAATATTATTATTAGTTTTGAAAATCTTTTGATGATTTTTAACAAACATTATTAATGATAATTAACGAGTACTAAATCGAATAGGAACTCAAATGCGATTAGGCTGTCAACCTTAGAAGTAGTTCGATGTTGTTTAATCGAACCTAGATAAGTTTGGAAACGAATAGTTGATGAAGCATTATATTATCGATTTGCGTTTAGAATTCTGGTTACGAATTAGACTAGCGGTATCGAATATGAATCAGCTTGGGACCAAAAAATTAAAGTGAGGGAGAGGCATTTTGGCAAATTGGGCGATACTCCCCCCTCCTTCTTCCTCCTCATGCGACCCCCGAGCCCCATTCTCCCTCTCTCTCTCTGCTCTTCATCCTCTTCCTCTTCTCTGCTTTGCACACGCGGCCATGGTAGCTCCGAGAGACCTCGGTTTCTCCTCAACCCAACTTGAAATCCCTCTCATTCAACCTACCCCCACCAACAAACGAACCTTTGGTGCGAATATAGGTAGAAATTTGAAGGTATTTGCAATGTTTTTGGTGGGTTTGGGCAGCAAATCGAAGAACGAACACATGCCCAGGTATGGCCTTCAAACACCCAATCGAGCTCAAGTTGGTAAATGAAATTTAGGTTTGTTTAGGGTTCGAATTTGGTGAAGTTTGGGCATGAATAAGGGATTGATGTGCGTGGTGAGCAAGAGTTGAAGGATTGGTGTTGTTCGATCCCCTAGAACCGAGTCGGCAGCTTCGAACGATCATCAATTTGATGTGAGGGTTCCTTTCCTCCTAAATTACTACTATTTTCAATGATTTTAACTAAATTTAGTTAGTGCATGTTGATTTTGAAGTTAGAAATCAGTTTGGGTAAATTTAGAATTGAAGTTGAGGAATTACGAACATGGTACTGATTTAGGTCATTTGGATGTCGAATTGATGCTGAATGTTAATAACCAGACAGTAGAGAAATGTTTAATGAACAGAATGTTAGCATAGCGCTGTGATTCCAATAATTTATTAGTTCGAATTTCGTTTTGAAGCTTGAGGAGGCTAATCGAAGTAATTGTGGAATGAACTAAATTATGTCTAAAGGTTATGGTTACATCAGTTTAGGCATGTTAATAGTCTAATCGCCATTGTCTTAATGAAGTATTATGCTTATGGTTATCGGTTAGCGAACTAAAAGGGGCAAAGTGTCGTTTTAAAGTTTCGATTGCATCAGTTAGTTCACTTAAACACTATGTTGTTATTAAGCATAAATGTAATGCCTATATATGATCGTTTTATATACTGTTAGTTTGTATATGCCAATATTAAACCAAGCTTGGTAGTTGGATGGTTTGAGGTGGAACCATTGAGTGGTTTGAGGTTCTTGTGGTCGGTGCTGTGTGAGGAGGGAGATGGGGTTGTGAATTGCCACAATCGTGTGGATTGCGAGGCCATGTGTGGCTTAAGGAGTTGTGACATGAAGTGTATGAATGTGCTATATGTGAACCCTTTTTCCTCAATATGCTATGTGATGTTATGTGATTGATTCTTGAAACTTTAGACGTCTTTAAAAAGAAAAGGCCATTTAGAAAGTTTGTTTTACACATTTGAAAATACTTTTATGTTTGTCAATTGTTTATTCGCATGTTAGGACGTCTAAAGTGTAAAAAGGTCCTAAACCGTCAAACTGCTTAGTTAGTGACTCGGCTGAATAGTTGATAGGTTTAGGAAGTTTAAAAGTGAACTAAAAATGAATCTGAAAATGTTTAAAGCATTGGTTTGTTATAACTTCTCCTTGTGTTTAAAAGAATTTAGACAACCTGAAAAAGAGCATCTTAAGGTGCTAATTGTGTGTTTAGCTGATTTGTATGCTATTTGCTTACTTGAGTCTCTATGAAGTTTTGAGTTAAGACCGAGTAAAACCGTTATGTTTCAAGAAGCATTTACGTAGAAAATTTATGAAGAGATGTTTGACTCATAAACGAGTCAAGTACTTTAAGTTTTTAAATAGTAGCAAGTTTGGGAATATTTTAAGCCTTTAGTTCATTTATACACCCTTCTTGAATTTTAAAAGGAATTGAAACGAATTATAGAATGACAATTGAAGTTTTTATTACGAATCTAATTTGAGTTATATGCTAACTAATTATTTTGCGTTAAGTTTTGAATAATAATGAGCTTGAAAGCGAACAAAGGTCTTCATTTGCTTAAGCACCTCTCTTTGAGTTAAAAAGGAATTTTCAAATGAATCTAGCTAGCGTTTATTGCTAACTAAGAATTTAAGTCTCAAATGGGTCTCGATTTCGAACTTAGTTTGAATTAAACCTTAACTAAGCACATTATGTCTCAAACGAGTTTCAATCTACGATGTAGCAAACATATTACGTTTAAAAGAAGCTTTTTGGCTAAAAAGTGAAGTCGTTTTACGAGTTAGCAATTGTTTTACATTTTCAAGAAGCTTTTAAGTTGAAAACGAAGTCGTTTTACTATTTAGCAACCTTATTAAGCTTATACGAAGTTTTCAAGTTAGAAAACAAAGTTGTTTTATGATTTAGCAAGCTTGATACATTTATATGAAGCTTTTAAGTTGAAAACGAAGTCGTTTTATGATTTAGCAACCCCATTACATTTATACGAAGCATTTAAGTTAGAAACTAAGTTGTTTTACGATTTAGTAAGCATTTTACGTTTATAAGAAGCCTTTAAGTTATTTACGAAGCCGATTTACGTGTTAACAAATCTTGTTTCATTTATAAGAAGCTTGTGAGTTCAAAACGAAGTCGTTTTATAAACTAAGGAACGTATTATGTTATTAAGAAGCTTTTAAGTTGAAAACAAAGTCGTTTTACGATTTAGCAAACCTAATATGTTCAAACAAAGCTTTTAAGTCAGAAACGAAGTCGTTTTACGAATTAGTAAATGAATTACATTTATAAGAAGCTTTTAAAGTTAAAACTAAAGTTGTTTTATGAGTTAGTACGTTTATAAGAAGTTTTTAAATTAAAAACGAAATGAGCTATAAGCATTTAGAAAGATTATAGTCGTTTTGTTAAAAAGTAAGCTTCAGCAAAGTAAGCATTTGAAAAAAAGAGAAATGAAATACAATCTTAAAGGCTAAGAAAGTGGTAGGCAGTTGGCCAGAGGGTAGGAACTGGACTCAAGATATGAGTTATCTTAGTGTGAGCTATTTTCCCCTAAAGAAATGTTAGGAACTGGACTCAAGATATGAATTATCTTGGTGTGAGCTGTTCTTGGGAACTGGACTCAAGATATTAATTATCTTGGTGTGAGCTATTCCACAGATAAGTTATGATGTATGATGCGTAAGAAAACCTTGAGAGGGACTGGACTCAAGATATGATTATCTAGGTGTGAGCTGTTACCCCACAAAGGACAATATCGAAGTTTGAGTTTATCTGCTGAGATGCGTTTTGGCCGAAAGTTAATTACATATACCCCAGGGATAACATAGATTAAGAGTGACGATCTCACTCAAGGGCAGTGTTGACCTCCCTAGCCAACACAATAAGATGTTTTTGTGCTATAAGTAAGTTTTTAATAAGTGAGAAAAGGAGTTTCCTTTAAAGAATACGAGCCTTAAGAGGCTCAGTAAAGTGTTTTTGAGAAAAGAAAGAAAGCTTTCAAATGTACACCTCCAGTTCATCTTTTATGAAAGGATTTCCTAGTATAGTCAAATGAAGCTTTAGATGTTGCATTATTCGTTTCAATAAGCATATTCTATGAAGGTATGTTCTTGACAAGTCTTTCTTACTAGTTTAGATGTTTTGAGAACTTTTAGAAAGAATTATAAGCTTTAAAGGAGTTGGCGTGGATTATAAACCCTTCTTGGTATTTATCAAGAGTCACTATGTTTTCAAAAGTGAGTTTGAAGGCCTTTGTATTCAGTCCTTGTTGCATAGTTGTTTATGTGCCTGAATGCCTGCTAGTAGGGAAGTTTAGTCACTGAGGGCCTAGAATTGAGTTGAGTGGTTGGAATGAAGTTTAAGGAGGGTAATCTTTCCTTGGGATCTATGGTTGCCTAATATAATAGTAAAGTATGAATGCGTGATATGTGGCTATTATTAGTATTATTGCCTGCAACTGTTTTGGGTTTTAGAGAGTCCGGGAATTCTCACTGAGCGTGTGGTTGCTCATCCCATTACGTTTTCCCCCTTCTCCCAAGGTTTTTGTTATGACAAGTGTAAGTCAAGCTACTTACACGAGCTGGAGTTTAGCCCTACTTGAAAAGATTCATGTGTGCCATATGAAAGTAGATTCACGTGGTTGTCGATGTAATGTAACGTATTCTTAGTTTGTAATTATTGTAAACTAAGTTTTCTAGCTCATGTAATGCATATTGTTTATGAGTCGCTCTATATGGCCATGTGAGCCAACCATCTGATTGGTTAGATATCTTCAGTTGAAATCGACTGTGTTTTGGGATGTAAACCCAGTGCTTCAGTGGTGTAGACCGTTGAGTTGTACCTTTTGCTTTTCCTGTATTGAAAAACTATTCTGTTTGGTGTAGTTCGAGCGGGTGGCTCATTGAGTTATGAACTCCAGCGTGTGGTCGTTGAGCTTCTTTTAAATGTTATGCGCTTCCATTGATTTGCAGGGGATTATTGTAAGGCTTTTAGCCCGGAAACGGCCAGTTTTTGGAGAAAACTCTGTCCATTTCGTCCCAGGAATTAAGTAAGACGTAAGAAAACGTAACGCTCCTGACCTTAGGGGCTGGAGGTGTCATGCCTCTATTTCTAATGATTCTTCGATAAGTGCGTATTGCAGATTTGCGCAAAGTTGTGCACTCTATGCCCCCTTCGGAAGGTTTCGATGTCGATTTTGATGTAGGGGTTGAGCAAGTAGATGGTAACTCGTCTGATGGGCTAAGAGAGCGATTTGCTTTGTATGCGGATGGTGCGTTATGGCACCAAGTTATGAAGACAAAGGACCTACAGCTAGAATTGCTGAGATGGTACCTTCAGTTGAAGAAGTTCAACTTTGTGGTTCGTGATAAGGCTGATCCAGACCAAGTATAGGACAAGGGTCAAGCTCTTGACCTTAAAAGAGTGCTTCTTGGGACTCAACCTAAGCTTTCTTTGCTTTCCTCTTTTTATAGTTTTTATTTTTATTACTTTTTGTAGTTATATTTTCAAAGAAAAGAAAAAAAAGCAGGAAAGAACCAAAAAAAAGAGAGAGAAAAGAAGAACGAAACAAAAATATATATATTAATAAAATGTTGGCACCACGGTCAGGAAAACCAGAAATATAGCCGTGGGGTGCCAACCCTGAAAAAACAGGAAAAATGAGTACTAACAGACACCACGGACCGTCCATGGTGAACCCCACGGTCCTTGGTGGTCTGCTACGGGCCGCGGTCCAGGTTTTTGACCATGGTGCCGTTTCCCTTTTCCCTCACTTCATCATTTTCACTCGACTCTTTCTCTCTCTAAAACTTCTATAACCAACACCTTCAATCTCTCTCAAATCTTCTCCATTTTTCTTCATTTTCACACCAAATTCCTTCCTTTCACTTAATCTCCCCATTTCATTCACAAAATCTCATCTCTTTTCTTCTTCTTCTTCAAAATTCATCTCACCCTCATTCATCCACCATACCCATCCTTTTCTCTCTCAAATTCTTCATCTTTTTACTTAATTTGTTCAATTTTCTAGGTTTTAGTTCTTATTTTTGGTTTTAGTTTTGTTTTTGGTTAGGTTTTATAGCCATGGCACCAATAGAAGGAAAAGGAGCACCAAGTAGGTTGGTTCATCAAGTCAAGTACCACCCTGACCTCAAAGGACATCCAGAACATCAACCAATGCATGTGTTAGAGGCAACATTCTTCACCCTATTGGTTTGACTCATCCCGATCTTATTGCTAGGTACAATTGTTTGAATAAACTTATAGTAATAGCAACTAGATACTATGATGAGGATTTGTTGGCCCGATTGGGAATGTTGGATGATATTCGTTGGTTATTCACAAGAGGTGCTATGAGTCGCTTTTTAGAACTCAAAGAGATGCGTACCGGGACCTAACCTTAGAATTTTTAAGTACACTCCATGTTGAGGTTATTAGAGGGCCTCAATGTCAAGCTGGATATATATCGTTTTATTTGTAGAGACAGTTGTATGAACTGAACTTAGGTACTTTTAACAGTATTTTTGGATTTCTCGCTAGCATGGGCTTATCACACCTCCAAGTCCCCCGAGAATTCAATCCGAATGCATTTTGTAGTGAACTTTCGGGAAGTGTTAGGTATAGTGCAATTCATCGAAATGTACACATATTAGGAACCCCTACATTAGAGTAGCTCAACATATCCTTGCTTATTCTTCGTTTGCTCGAAACGATAGTCTGAATGTCCTGAGACTTTCTGAGTTGTACTTTCTATCCTGTATGCTTGATGGCATCCAGCTTGACTCAAGTTCATTTTTAGCTAGGCAATTCCATAGTGCTGTTGTTAGCATTAAAGGTTAGATAATCGTTGGTGAAATTGTAACTGCTATTACTAGATTCTTATATGTTGAGCCCAATCCTGAGGATAGAGTTCCTGGGTCTGAGCAGCTTGATCAAGCTGCTTTTGAGATTATGAATTTCTTTAAAGTTGAGGCTGGTCGTTTGTGTTGGATTTACCCTGAGGACCGACTTTTGCTACTTCCCAATGTCGATCGTACTACTTTGCTTCACCGAGGTAACCTTTACTAGGTACCTGGTGATGACGAGGTTGTTCAACCCGCAACCCACCAATCCGCCCCTCATTCTAGTCAAGCAGGACCTAGTTCTTCCTCTCAACCACCCTCACCTAACTATTCTGACCTTCAAGACACCATTAGGTCCATTCAAGAGGAGCAAGTTTCCCTCTAAGAGTTTATTGCTTCAGAGAGTGCCGCTCTTCGGGACTTTATCCAAGAGCGCCACGATGAGTTTCGTGGGTTGCTTGCTTCCCAAACCCAATATTTCCTAGACTATAGGGCATGTCTAGAGACCTGGTGAGATTGGCATATCTCCTGTGCACAACCACCCCATCCTCCTCCACGTTTTCCTCTCTGATTTTGATTTGTGCTACTCCCCTTCCCTTTTTATTATGATGTTCCCACATTGAAGGCAATGTGTGATTCAAGCATGGAGGAGTTAGTTGTTATATTTGGCATTTGATGTCTGTTTTTGTTTAGTGTGTTTGTTTTTGCTTTGTATATATTTTAGTTGTAGTTTTTGCCGTTTTTGTTTTAGTTTTGTTTTAGTAGTGCATTTACTTTTCTTCTAGGTTGCATTTTAGTTTCTTTCTTTTGTTAGTTTCTTTTGCATTTTAGTTTGCATTGTTTGTAGGAGCACGCCCAAAAAAAAAAACACACACACAAAAAAAAAATAAAAGAAAAGAAAATTCCTTCGATGATGATCTCTATAGATTTGGTAGATTTCTTTGGTTTACTTTGATCCTTTGATTCGCCCGAATTATGCATAAAAGTTTACGAATGAGTTTTCGAAATAAATTCCATGTTTTGACCACTTGTTGGATGCGAATTGATTTTCCCCAAGAGTCTTTACATGAAATTCTAGTATGTGTGCGCTAGTGAGTTAGCTTTGCCTTTGGTAGATATCCCGTGAGACTTTGAGCCTTTAGAGACTGTTTATCATTATTAGTCTCATATTTTCTTTCATATGTGACTCTTCCTTGACATTATTTCTCTGGAACTTGCTTTGATTCTTATTCAAGATCACATTTTGCGTATGCATTTAGGCAATATGATTGAGGCATTTTTCTTTCTTTGGTTTATTTGAAACCACGGCCAAATAGCTACCCTGATTATGTATTGTATCCCTTGTTAGCCCCTTTGAGCCTATAACTATTTTTCTTGATTTGAACCTCCTTTTTTTATCCCATGGCCAAATACTTGTCTTACCCTTAAGTGAAGGCCGGAGGAGCGTTACATTCTTTTGTATCAAGTTTGACAGGGCATTAGCAAGGTGGATTATTGTTCTCTTTTGTGAATTTTGGCTGTTTGGTGCAGGGATGTAAACATTTGATAAATCCCTTATTTTGTTGTGTAAAGTTTATAGAAGAGTTTGATTTTAATGTTCATTATAAAATTCCCTTGACGATTTCTTTTTAGAAAAACCAAAAAAAAAAGAATAAGAAACAAAAAAAAAGGAAAGAAAAAATTTCCGAAGAAAGTGATTAGCCTTGGTGGGAATGAAAGATATTAGTGATTTTCGACTCTTTCTCTATTCATTTTAGGATTTATTTTGATATGGTTTGAGAAGGATGTAGTATGATGCAGTAGAATTGTTTAAGCTCTTAGCCTTTGGCTTTTAGCTCCTCATTTCTAAAAACATTTACTCTCCTCTTACCTTAACCTAAGGCCCGTTACATCCCTATGAAAGTCGTCATGATTGTTGAGTGTATTTGCATTTTAGTGGTGGCGAATTTGAGAATCTTGTCAAGCCTATGGTAGATTTGTGTCCAAGGAATTAGAATTGAGAGAACCTTCATATATACATTGTCAAACACATGAGTGCTAAGTGCTGAGTGCCACGTAACTATAGTGAGGTTCTATCGGCCTTACTAGCCCAACTTGTTTCATATGCTAGAATGATTGTATTTGATAATTTAAGGGAAGATCGGTTCATGTTTTGCATTGTGGTCTATAAAAAGTTTTTGAAATTTCATTCCCTATTCTGTTTGTTAATGATTTTTTGCATCTTTTTGGGCTACCTTTGGATAATCTTTTCCATTTAAATATTACCTATGTCCATCCTGAGGAGGTTGTGTATACCTTTTTAGTTTTTGCATTGCTTGACGGCAAGCAATAGTTTAAGCATGGGGGAGTTTGATAAGTGCTTAATGTGTACATCTTTTTAGAGCTATTTTACCTGGTTTTTAGGAGAATTCTATGCTTAATGATGTTGTTTACTCTCCTATTCTTGATTTATGCTTGGGTGTAGTTGTTTTATGTGTTTTACAGAAGTTTTAGCCTTTTCACCCAGCATTTGCCTTTAGTGGCTGTGTTTTGACATCCCCCATAGTCATCTATGAGTTGCAATGCCCGTGGAGCAAGAAAAGAGCAAGACCGTGGTAGGCCTGCAACTGCTGCCTCTTCGTTTTTCCTCGGCTGTGTGGCCTAGATCAATTGGAGTTTTCTATAAATAGCAGCGTTCAGCAGTGAGGAAGAGGAATCCATAGCAAGTAAAGCAGGTAGAATTAGCCTAGTGAGGATTAATTTAGTTTATTTTCTCTCAAACTTTGTTCCTTAGTTTTGTTTTTGCTTTTGTGTGAGTTTTGAGTGAGAGAGTTTTGATCCTGAGGCGGTTCTAAAGCCCTTGGTTAAGGTCATCTCAGCCAAGCACCTTGCACTGAAATTTCGCCGATTTTTTGGTTGGTTTGTTTATCTGTTATCATGTGTGAGTAGCTTTCTTAGTCTAAGAATTTAGTAGTTTGTAAAAGTGCATTGGATCAGGTTTTGGTTTATTCAATTATGCTTATTTTCATGATTGGTTTTGATTTCATTCTATCAAGTGTTTAATATGTTGTGAGTTGATTATTGGCCAAAATTTACTTGCACACTTGAAAGAATCGAGTGAACATTCGAAAGACGACATTTGATTGTTGGACTACTTGAATAGCCTATCATAACGTCACCTTGAAAAAAAGATTTACATGTTAAGAGGGCTAGTAAGTAATCGAATATATTGAACTTGGATTAAGTCAAATTAGTTTGAAAGAATAACGTTTGCTTAGTTTAGACAAATTTGATTGATTTAAAAAAAATAGATCAAGTTTCTAGACAAGATTATAATTCCTCGGAATCAACCAATTAGAGAATAGCACATGTTTATTAATTGTTGAGTTATTATATTTAGTTTTGATGATAACAAATCCAAGTGTAAAAATTTGTCCTAGTAGTGTTGCTCCAAACACGGTCTCCAAACAGGCCTAACTAGTGTTTGTGTTCTTTATTATACTAACTGGTTTGCTACATGTGAGAACAAGTCTTCAAAACAGGTTTTACTTGGTGATTCTATATTAAGTCAAGAACACCATCTCGACAGTTGATTGTAAGGCATGTTCCTGAACTCTAGCAATGGAAAGAACAACCCCAGCAAACAAGGTGGCCTTGGTGTTCACAGCAGCACCACAAATCTCGGACAAGATGACTGGTTCAAAACAAGAAGTCTTGGGTAAATAGGTTTTATTTAATTAGACTCTTGTTAATATGCCAATATTGAAAACATCATTTTAAACACCTCTTGAATCGGTATTGGCGCTAAAGTACTTCAGAACACCAGTTGCGAACAACCCTGCAAACAGGGTGCCTAGGGTGTTTCTGAACTGCAGTGGCCATACCCGATTATTTTTGAAAATTCATTTTGGTTGGCCAAGATCTCTAGAATACTTTCCTTGAATTTCAAAATTGCTATTTTTCTGGAGAGGATAGTTCTTGAAAATATTATGGGAGATTTTCGAAAATAAGTTTTGGGAGATTTTGCCAAAACTTAAAGATTTTCTTTGACCATATTTTCGGATATGGTAAAGTTTCAAAAGCTGAAAATCTCTTTAAACCTCTTCACGACTATGAGAAGATAAGGGTTATCTTTTAAGATAACAAAATCCCTTATATTTTGGGATAAATTCATCATTAGCCATTGGAGAATATATTTTGTTTGAAAATCGTTTTCTATACTTAGCTGATTCTGTGGCTTATGACCGTTGGTTTTTGTATTTAAAAACCTCAGCTTTTTCTCTTCCAGTAGACACACAACACACGAGAAAAGAGCAGATAGAAAACTCAGGTTGAATTTGCTTAAACACAGCTTTTTGAAAAATTCAGGAAAAATCAGAAAACACGGTCTACACTCAAAGATTCTTGAGCTTCATTCTGAAAAGCAAACCGTGACAAGCTGTGTTTGATTTTGAGTTTTCAAACCATTGGCATAATAGGATCTTCATTGTACCTTACATCTACTTAGTAAGAAGCACCCCCTGTAAGGTGTTTGTAACCCTGATCTTGAATCAGAAAAGTGAGTGAGTGTGTCCTAGTCGTGTGGACTTGGACGTGTCTAATCTTGCGAAGGTTGGACGTGGTGTAACCTGTCTTTGGGAAGAAGGTTACGTGGTTGCAAGTTGTAACAAGGTGTGTTACATTTGTAACGTGTGAAGCCCGTTAGTGAAAGTGGTTAAATCCTACACGAGGTAGGTCGTGGTTTTTCACACCTCAGTTGGGCTAGAGGTGTTTTCCACGTAAAAATTGTGTGTGCTTTATTTTCCGCATTTATCTTGGTGATTTTCGCATCTGCAATAATTGAGAACACCCCGTGCAAACAAGCTATCAGTGTTTGTCATTTGAGAACAACCTCTACTAGGGTGTTTATTATTTACAACGCGAAAATCAGACACCACAATTCACCCCCCTCTTGTGGTTGTATACTCACGAACTCAACAAGTGGTATCAGAGCGGGTTCTCTTACAAAAGGTTAACACCTTGAGAGATTCTGAAGATGAGTACCCCACAAGGAATTCTTGAAGGGCAATCCATTACTCGTCCACCCTATTTCAACGGCCAACATTATAGTTGGTGGAAGAATAGGATGGAGAACTATATTCAGGCAGAAGATTATGAATTATGGATGCTCATCAAGAACGGGCCCCTTGTTCCCACCAAGGTGCTTGAAGATGGTAAGAAGGTTCCCAAGGAATCCATAGAGTTTGATGCCGAGGACTACAAGAAAATGGAGAAAAATGCCAAGGCCAAAAAGCTTCTATATTTTGGCCTAGGACCCGATGAATACACTCGCATCTCTGAGTGTGAATCAGCCCAAGCTATCTGGAATGCTCTACAAGTTGCTCATGAAGGTACGAGTCAAGTTAAACAATCTAGAATTGAGCTACTTATGCGACAATATGAGTTGTTTGATATGGGTGATCATGAAACTGTGATGGACATGTATACACGGTTCACCCACATCACGAACGAGTTAAAATCCCTGGGAAGATCTTTCACCACTGAAGAGTTGGTGAGGAAAATCCTCAGAATTTTACCTCGCACGTGGGAGGCCAAAGTAACAGCCATCCAAGAGGCTAAAGACATGAACAAGATCACCCTCGACGAGTTGATTGGTAATCTCCAGACCTATGAACTCCGAAAGAACTCACAGCAAAGAGAGGAGCAAAAGAAGGATCGTGGGCTTGCCTTGAAAGCACATGAGGACACTGACTCTGACCTTGAAGATGAAGAAATGGCCCTAATGTCCAGAAAATTCAAGAAATTCTTCAAAAAGGTCAAGGAAAACAACAAAAGAAAAGACTTCAGCAAGTCCAGAAACACCTCCAAAGAACAGCTCACAGGGTGTTTCAAGTGCGGCAAACCAGATCACTTAGTCAAGAATTGCCCTCTGCTTCGAGAAGATCAGACGCCCTAACACCCTCGAAAACAGGGTCGAAAACACCCTGTAAACAATTTGGGCAAGCGATTCTCGAAAGCTATGCTGGCTGCTTGGGGAGATTCCTCTGAGGATGAAGGAGAATCTGAAGCTGAAGAAGGAGTCGTAGCACTTATGGCACAAAGTGATTCAGATTCAGATGATGAATCAACAATCAGCTTCTCAGATCTCAAGAACAAAGTACATGGTCTTAACAAAGCCACTTTAGAAGAACTTCTATATAATTTGATAGACACATGTGCTGATCTAAAAAGAGAAGTTCGTGACCTAGAGCTTAAAAATGAAATTCTTAAAAATGAAAAACTCGGTTTACATAAAAATGTTAATATACTCAAAGAAAACCTCTTTATAAAAGAAGGAGATTACTCTCGAATAGAGGAAAAACTCTTTGAGGTGGAAGGAATGGTTGAGTCCCTGCTCAAAGAGAACAAGGGTTTGCATGCTAATAAAGAAAAACTGGAAACCGAGCTTAGCACAAACAAACGCTGGAACAAATCTTCACAGGCCCTTGCTTGGTTAAACACTCACCACAGTCGAAACAAAAAGGGACTTGGGTATAAGCCTAAACGAACAGTTTACCCAATTCATAGAAAGTATGTGGGATTACCTGCAAACATTGTTTGCTTTCATTGTGGTAAAACTGGTTACTATCGATATTCTTGTCCTTTAAGAAAACATGCCAATGAAAAGAATGAAAGGTATGTGAAACAAATCTGGATTAGAAAAGATGAGCTTTACATGTCTAAAGGAATGGGACCCAAGTGGATCTGGGTTCCCAAAACTAACCCGTGATTTGTTTTGCAGGCTGAAGTGAGAGAGAACAATCCCACAAACAACCCAGCAAACAGGGTAAGAAACACCCTGTCAAACAGATCAGAAAACAACCTTGAAAACAGGCAGCTGTGGTATGTTGATAGTGGGTGTTCGCGGCACATGACTGGAGAAAGATCAAATTTTCTCTCACTTACAGCTCTGAATGGTGGGAGTGTAGCATTTGGAAACGGCAAGTCTGGGATAATTATCGGTAAAGGTAATATTGGTAAAACTCTCTCCCACTCAATTGATAATGTGCACTTAGTTGATGGGTTAAAGCACAATTTGCTAAGTGTGTCCCAACTGTGTGACAAGAACAACCTAGTGGGGTTCTCACGAACACGTTGCTTGGTTGTGAATGACGACACAGGAGATGTTGTGTTGAGGGGGAAGCGATGTCAAAATGTTTATAAAGTCTGTATTTCCACTCTTCCCCAAAATAATCTGACTTGTTTAAATGCATTAAATGATGATATAATGCTATGGCACAAGAGACTAGGTCATGCAAGCCTATCTTTGTTAAACAAACTTGTTTCCAAAGATTTGGTTGTTGGACTACCTTCCATCAAGTTTAATGATGACAAGGTATGTGAAGCTTGTGCAAAAGGCAAACAAGTCAGATCTTCTTTTAAATCGAAAAAATGTGTAAGCACTACTCAACCTCTAGAATTATTACACATTGATTTGTGTGGTCCCATGAGGGTAACCAGTAGAGGTGGGAAAAAGTATGTGCTTGTTGTAGTGGATGATTACTCTCGATTTACTTGGACCTTGTTTTTGGCATCCAAAGATGAAACCTTTGAGAATTTTATTGCCTTTCTCAAAAAGGTTGAAAAGAGAGTAGGACACTCTTTAATTAGCTTGAGATCTGATCATGGAACTGAGTTTGAAAATGCAAGTTTTATCAACTATTGTAATGAACATGGTGTTGATCATAACTTCTCAGCTCCAAGAACACCCCAACAAAATGGGGTGGTTGAGCGCAAAAATCGCACCCTGGAAGACATGACCAGAACAATGCTTATTGCTAGTGGTCTTCCTAGGTATTTTTGGGCAGAAGCATTGAACACCTCATGTTACATTATAAATAGATGCATGATCAGACCCATGTTGAATAAAACTCCTTATGAACTTTTCAAAGGCAGAAAACCCAATATTACGCACCTAAGGACATTTGGTTGTAGGTGTTTTGTGCATAATAATGGGAAGGATGCCTTAGGAAAATTTGACCCTAGGAGTGATGAGGCAATATTCCTTGGCTATTCTTCTCATAGCAAGGCATACAAAGTCTTTAACAAAAGAACCTTATGTGTTGAGGAAAGTGTGCATGTGCTTTTTAATGAATCTAAGGTGTTAAGTGAGAATGATGCACAGGAAGATGAACTTGAACTAGGTCTTGTTCGAAAAGAAGTGTTGCTCCAAGATAAACGAGGTAAGAACACCATGGAGAAAACAACTCCTGAAGGTGTTCCTCAGAACAGCAGGCAAGGTGAACACCAAACAAGGGAAAACACCGCTGAACCGTGTTCGGAACCGTGTTCTTCAGGAATAGACTTATAAACATGTGCAGAAACAAGCTCGGGAGATGATCGTAAGCATTATGTTACGACTAGAGTAGAGCATGGGTCTGTGGATCCTCTTACCCCACGACCATGGGAGCACCATAGTTCGCACCCTCTTGATCAAATCTTGTCAGATATTAATACTGGAGTGCAAACTAGATCTAAGCTAAAGAATTTTTGTGCTTTCTATGCTTTTCTTTCTAACATTGAGCCAAAACGTGTGAATGAAGCTCTTGCAGATTCAGATTGGATCACGGCTATGCAAGAAGAGCTTCATCAATTTGAGAGAAACAAAGTATGGCGCCTTGTACTTAAACCTGCAGAGAGAACAATCATTGGAACCAAGTGGGTGTTCCGAAACAAATTGGATGAGTCAGGAACAGTCACTACGAACAAGGCACGGCTGGTTGTACAAGGATACAATCAAGAAGAAGGGATCGATTATGAAGAAACCTTTGCACCAGTTGCTAGAATTGAGGCTATTCGAATCTTAATAGCCTTTGCAGCTCATATGGAAATCAAGCTATATCAAATGGATGTTAAAAGTGCATTCCTAAACGGATACCTTAAAGAAGAGGTGTATGTCAAACAACCCCCTGGTTTTGAAAATGGTGATTTTCCAAATCATGTTTTTAAACTTGACAAGGCACTTTATGGTTTAAAACAAGCTCCAAGAGCTTGGTATGAACGGTTGTCAAGTTTTTTACTTGAAAATGATTTTAGAAGAGGCAAGGTAGACAATACCTTGTTTCTAAAATCTAAGGGGGAACATTTTTTGATTGTCCAAATATATGTTGATGATATTATATTTGGTGCAACTCATCATGATTTATGCAATGAATTTTCAAATATGATAAGGAGTGAGTTTGAGATGAGCATGATGGGTGAGCTTAATTTTTTCTTAGGCTTACAAATCAAGCAAACTCCAAACGGCACCATGATCCATCAGCAAAAGTATATCAAGGAGTTACTTAAGCGTTTTGGGATGGAGTCCGCCAAACCCATAGACACTCCTATTTCTCCTTCAACCAAGTTGGTTATGGATGATGGGAGTCCCTCAGTTGAGGAAAAACTCTATAGGGGTATGATTGGGTCACTCTTATACCTAACCGCTAGTAGACCTGATATTGTTTTTAGTGTTGGTTTATGTGCCCGTTTTCAGGCTAACCCTAAGGAAACTCATCTTAAGGCTGTTAAACGGATACTAAGGTATTTGAAACATACACCCAATTTAGCTTTATGGTATCCTAAAGGTTGCAATTTTGATCTTGTTGGATATGCTGACGCTGACTATGCTGGATTCCTAGTTGATAGAAAGAGTACCTCAGGTATGGCTCACTTTCTTGGACCTTGTTTGGTATCTTGGGGTACCAAGAAGCAACATTCAGTTGCCATGTCCACAGCAGAAGCTGAATATGTTGCAGCAGCTTCATGTTGTGCTCAACTGTTGTGGATAAGGCAACAGCTTAAGGACTTTTGTGTTGACATTGGATGCATTCCTATTTTTGTGATAACACAAGTGCAATTAATATTGCCAAAAATCCATGTCAACATAAAAGAACAAAGCATATTGACATTCGATATCATTTCTTGAGAGATAATGTTGAAAAGGGTTTAATCTCTATGAATTTTTGCTCAACGGAAAATCAAATTGCTGATATATTCACTAAGGCACTAGCTAGAGACCAATTTGAGAGAAACAGACTGGAATTGGGGTTGGTGAAAACACCCTGAGAACACCTGTTCTCAGAGTTAGATCAAGCTGACAAAACACCCTATAATACCTGTTCTATCCACTTGTTTGCAATTATTGCTATCAAAACAGTGGTCTATGCTTAACAAATATGTGTAGTCTTGTGTGCTATTATGATTATTTATGAAGACTGCTGCCTTGGGAGATGAAGAAAGAGTATTCATGACAGACCTTGGAATGAGAGAAGCATGTTCAAGAACAGATGGCTCGAACAGGTATGCCTTGAGTGTCATTAATGTATGCTGCCTGCTTAAATTCTAGGTGTTTCCTAGGTGGCCCTTCATAACGGGTAGGGAGTTTAAAAACCCCCTTTGCGTGTGTCTGTTTTCCCCGTCTTGCTCTCTCTCTCTCTCTCTCTCTCTCTGTTCTTGCTTTAAACCCTAGCAAAACCCTCTAAACCCTAATCTCTCTCCTCTAGCAAACAATGGCTTCCAACAACACCTCTCACTCAAAGCCCTCGTTCTTGCTTCCTCAATCCCTGCTCCTTCTCGCCCAATCTCGTACAAGCCTTTCAAATTCCTAAAAAGCTTGTCCCTAAAATCAGTGGGAATGGGGATGGATGATATTCCCTTTGAATGTAGAAGGGAATTGGTGTTCCTCGTAGGGGCAATTGCTTGTCCCATTTCAGTTGAGTCAGAGGGAACAAAGTCGGGGTCTCAAGAACAATTCTTGGAAACCCCTGAAGGGTTTAATTTTGAGCCCTGTTCTTCTGGGTTGTTCTCTGACACCGCGACAGAAACAGGGGCTGCCTCTGTCGAAGGTGTGTTTGTGGAGGATCTGCATGTCGACTTCCAAGGGAAGTCGAATGAGTCGTCAGAGGAGAGTCTAGAAAAGAATTCTCTCCCTGAGGCTGAAATCTCCCCTCCAGTCTTTCAAACTGGAGAGAAAAGGAAGAGGGTGAAAATCGTGGCTAGGCGTAGCAGAACGCCAAGAACAAGGCCACAACCAAGGTCTCAACCCTCTCAAACTCCTCAATCCTCTAAGCCCTCTCGAAAATCTACAAGGCTAGCATTTCAATCCTCTCATTGTCCCTCCAAACCCTCTGCTCCTATCATCGAGGAGATTTCTTCTTCTTCTGAAGGGTTCTCAAGTTCTGACTCTGAGAACACCACCTTTAAATAGGGGACACCGGTGTTTTCCGAGTCCTCTGAAGAACAATCTCCTCCAAAACCAACCAATAAACCTGCTGTGAAGCCCTCTCTTGCCAAAAGACCCCTTAAGCAAAAGCCCAGAACAGCCCCCCTACCAGAAACTACCACCTCTGTTCCTGTCCTTAAACGCCCAAAGCAGTTCACTCCCTCTCCTATGTCTGATAAACATGCGCAGTTGCTGAAGCGCAATGTCGTCAGGGGGAAGGTAGTGAATGTAAGCTTTTTTGAGGAACAGGGTCTGGGGGTGTTCTTGACCAAGCTTCGAGCCCAAGGCTGGCTTGAGTTGTTTGCAAACACCCAGCAAGGGTGTTCTGTGCCCGAGTTGGCTGAATTCTATGCCAACTGCTCTGTCACAAATGGGGTAGTGACAAGTGCTGTCAATGAGTGTCATTTCTCCTTTGATGAAGCCACCCTAAGTGATATTCTGGGCATCCCCTCTCGTGGATTTGCTGTGTATGTGAGGGAAGACAAAACTGCCCTGGAAACAGCCAGGCTCTTAGAGGTGTCCAAACGCCTTAGTCAAAAACAGGGCCTGAGAACACCCCTTTCGGTTAAGAAGGTGAAATGACCTCCCTACACCAACTACTGTTTATGTTCACTATCAAGAACATAATACCGCGAGGTCAAGGGCGAAACTCAGCAGATGCCTTCGATCAATGTCTGGTGGACCTACTGGATCGGGAGGAACCAGTAAACCTCCCTGCAATCATGATTCGCCACATAGAGCGAATTGCGAACACCACCCGGGCACATGATCTTGGCTATGGGTTTCTGTTGACAAGGGTGCTTGAGCACTTTGGGATAGTGCTCACACGAAGAGTGGCGGCCCAAATCATTGATGAGATTGGGATTGACACTCTCCTAGGGTGTGGCTATGAGGTTGGCGAAGGGTCAGTTTCCAAACAGGTACGTCGACTACCTCGACCACCTGTTTCTGGGCAACCTTCCGTCAAAATTGAGGCTGTTCTTGAGGACAATGCTCGCCTCAAGGATGAGCTCTCAGCTGTCAAGGCTGCTCTTGCTGAAGAACGAGCTCTCTCGGCCAAACACCATGAAGATCTCCTTGCACTTCTCTCCACTCTTGCCCCCAGCATTCCTCCTCTGCAAACGAAACCACCCCCAGCTCCCTGATTGTATAGGCTGCTCTCTAGTCTCCTCCTTTCTTAATTTCGTTTTTGGCATTGTATTTTTTTAAATGCAATATCTCATTATTAATGCTTTTTAATGATGCAGCTCCCTGTTTCTGCTACATACTTTTTTTCTTGCATTCATAATGTTGTTTATGCTTTTTAATGATGCCAAAAGGGGGAAGAAGAGTGTAACCCTCCTATTGACGAATGAACCTAGCATTAACTTAAGTGGACCTTGACTTACGTGGATCCCTATCAGCATTCAATTTTTTTTTGTCAATATGGTCACTTGGTTTGTCATCATCAAAAAGGGGGAATTTGTTGAGTTATTATATTTAGTTTTGATGATAACAAATCCAAGTGTAAAAATTTGTCCTAGTAGTGTTGCTCCAAACACGATCTCCAAACAGGCCTAACTGGTGTTTGTGTTCTTTATTATACTAACTGGTTTGCTACATGTGAGAACAAGTCTTTAAAACAGGTTTTACTTGGTGATTCTATATTAAGTCAAGAACACCATCTCGACAGTTGATTGTAAGGCATGTTCCCGAACTCTAGCAATGGAAAGAACAACCCCAGCAAACAAGGTGGCCTTGGTGTTCACAGCAGCACCACAAATCTTGGACAAGATGGCTGGTTCAAAACAAGAAGTCTTGGGTATATAGGTTTTCTTTAATTAGACTCTTGTTAATATGCCAATATTGAAAACATCATTTTAAACACCTCTTGAATTGGTATTTGCACTAAAGTACTTCAGAACACCAGTTGCGAACAACCCTGCAACCAGGGTGCCTAGGGTGTTTCTAAACTGCAGTGGCCATACCCGATTATTTTTGAAAATTCATTTTGGTTGGCCAAGATCTCCAGAATACTTTCCTTGAATTTCAAAATTGCTATTTTTCTGGAGAGGATAGTTCTTGAAAATATTATGGGAGATTTTCGAAAATAAGTTTTGGGAGATTTGCCAAAACTTAAAGATTTCCTTTGACCATATTTTCGGATATGGTAAAGTTTCAAAAGCTGAAAATCTCTTTAAACCTCTTCACGACTATGGGAAGATAAGGGTTATCTTTTAAGATAACAAAATCCCTTATATTTTGGGATAAATTCATCATTAGCTGTTGGAGAATATATTTTGTTTGAAAATCGTTTTCTATACTTAGCTGATTCTGTGGCTTATGACCGTTGGTTTTTGTGTTTAAAAACCTCAGCTTTTTCTCTTCCAGTAGATACACAACACACGAGAAAAGAGCAGATAGAAAACTCAGGTTGAATTTGCTTAAACACAGCTTTTTGAAAAATTCAGGAAAAATCAGAAAACACGGTCTACACTCAAAGATTCTTGAGCTTCATTCTGAAAAGCAAACCGTGACAAGCTGTGTTTGATTTTGAGTTTTCAAACCATTGGCATAATAGGATCTTCATTGTACCTTACATCTGCTTAGTAAGAAGCACCCCCTGTAAGGTGTTTGTAACCCTGATCTTGAATCAGAAAAGTGAGTGAGTGTGTCCTAGTCGTATGGACTTGGACGTGTCTAATCTTGCGAAGGTTGGACGTGGTGTAACCTGTCTTTGGGAAGAAGGTTATGTGGTTGCAAGTTGTAACAAGGTGTGTTACATTTGTAACGTGTGAAGCCCGTTAGTGAAAGTGGTTAAATCCTACACAAGGTAGGTCGTGGTTTTTCACACCTCAGTTGGGCTAGAGGTGTTTTCCACGTAAAAATTGTGTGTGCTTTATTTTCCGCATTTATCTTGGTGATTTTCGCATCTGCAATAATTGAGAACACCCTGTGCAAACAAGCTATCAGGGTGTTTGTCATTTGAGAACAACCTCTACTAGGGTGTTTGTTATTTACAATGCGAAAATCAGACACCACAATTCACCCCCCCTCTTGTGGTTGTATACTCACGAACTCAACATTAATTTTGATGCAATTCTCTTCCATAACTATGAAATTCCTAGATGTTTTTCTCTTACTGATTTGGACAAGTTCATTTACAGTAGTGAATTGAAACTACTTAAAATAGAATTTTTTTAGCATATTCTGACAAGACTAAGCTCGATAGATTACTTTAGTCCCTGAGAAACGAAATCTTTTATCTGTACTACAACTACCCATGTGCTTGCGGCAGGTAGTGGTCATCTGGTGTTGAAAAGTATCTGGAGGTTGCCTTAAAAAGGTTGAATTTATAGTATAGTTCTACTAAGGTTTTTTTTCCCCCCATACAAGATTTCTTGTCTTCAAAGTGTTCTAATTCCTCTTCAATTTAGAGTGGTAATCTTGTAAACGTAGTCCAAAAAAATAATTATGAAAATAACATTTTCCACAAGTCATTATTTTTAGACCACCCTACTAAATCCGCTCGTGAAATCCTTCCATAAATAAAACCCACACTTCGATGTCTTTTTTCTCCTCTTTGCTTTATTAATCCTTAGCCAAAAAATAAATGAAGTAAAGTAAATTAGACAAAATAATATATACAATATAACGTAAATAATTATTAAAAAGATGCATGACTTATGACTTAACAAATTCCCCCACACTTAGACTTTGGACGTCCTTATGCGAAGAAATCTAGGGCTCGACCTAGAAACTACCCATCTTTCTTGTGAAGTCATGCTTAAAAAAATGAAATTTACACTAGGAATTGTTTGCTTCATAACAGTTTCATCAAAATTAATTAGTTTTCCTTTTAATAAGTGAACAACTACTAAACATCCAACCACCATCAAAGAGTTTCTTCATCAGCCTCACAACATCTCCTTAACAAAGTAACAACAATAATAATTATCTATCTCTTTTAAGTATGTATACACCAATCAAGGGGTCTAAAAATTTTAAGATAGGAAAAATTTAAGTCTGGTATGGCTAGCGAGACAATTGAACTAGAAGAAATAACTCATCGAAATTAATCCTAAACTTGCCTTGCATTTTTTTTTTTTTTTTGAAAGTCCAAATTCCAATGGCGCACATATTCGAGGCTCATATAAGGTCTTAGAAATTAAATATTCCATGTCATACTCACCTGAATATAGGTGTTAGAGCTAACAATTTGTTCTTAGTTTTGGTTCGAATCCTTGATTGGCCCAAAAGGGGCGTGACTTTCTCAACATGGGTTACTCCATACATAAGACTAAACTTGAGACCTAAACTTAAGGGAAAAAGGTGCCAAGCCACCTACTCCGACCACGTTGGTAATCTAACAGTTTTATTTGATTGGTTTTATAAACTGTTGTTGGTATATTTTGAGCTATAGATGGCCCTAAATAGGGTTAGCTCTTCCAACATAGGTATTCTTCATAAACAAGATGCTTAAGGGGGACAAGTGTTGTACCACTTGAAGTGACCTGCATTGGACAACTAACATTTTTCTTTTCTTTTTTATTTTCTCTTTTTTTTCCCTTCTTTTCTTGTAATAAAAGACAACAACAGTCACAATTTTAATGAGTTATTATACTAATTCAATAGTCTAGGAAAACAGATTAGATCCTCTTTATTGCCTTTGAATTGGCTATATAACATGATCGAACAAGATGGATAATCCAGTCAGTTACTCATTAAAGAGATATATGAGGATCAATTCAAACTACCCTGAATGACGATCACCATGCTCAAAAGTCCTCACTCATAGAAGAATAACTAAAAATAGCAAGAAAGCCTAGCATAAACTCATACTTGTGCATTATTTATAAGAAAGACAGTTTTTCTGGTTCTATTTTTTTTCAAGAATGAAAACTGTAGGAACTAAATGTAGGATGCACCCCCCACACTTAATTCATGCATTGCCTCTAATGCATGCAAAATGATAAAAATAATGAAGATAAAAGTAGAATTTAATGTATACTTCTCTAAAAATATTAGGTTGCCTCCCAACTAGCACCTTTGTTTACTGTCATTGGCTTGATGCAAATGAAGCTTCATGGATCTTCTAGTTGGATCTCCTCCACTATGGATGCCTGATCTCCTTCAAAAAAGTGTTTTAGCCTGTGACCATTTACTTTCAAAATCTTATTAGTAGAAAAAAGATTTAATTTCAATAGCACCATGTGGATAAGTCTTTATTACCTCAAAAGGTCCCAGCCATCTAGAGTTTAACCTGCCAAAAAAGAGTCTCAATTTTGAATTGAATAGCAACACTTTTTCACCCAGCTGAAATTGTCTCCTAGGAAGCTTGGCATCATAAAAAGCTTTGGCTTTACCTTTATAGGTCACTGAATTGATATAGGGTTTTAGACGAATCTTTTCCAAATCCTGCAATTGTAACTTGGGCTCCTTCCCTACTAGGTCATAATCTAACTTACACTATTTCACAACCTAATAGGATTTATGCTCTAACTTTATAGGGAGATGACATGCTTTACCAAAAACTAACCTTTAAGGTGATATGCCTATAGGTGTCTTGTATATAGTTTTATAGGCCCAGAGAGCTTCATCTAGCGTAAGGCTCTAATCTCTCTTACCTGGCGTTACAACATTTTTAAATATGCATTTAATCTCTTTATGAGAGATTTTAGCTTGGCCATTCGTTTGGGATTATAACCAATAGAAACTTTATGAGTTACATGATATTTGGCTAACAAGGCACCCAATGCTTTATTATGAAAATGTGTTCCCTTATCACTAATGATTGCTTTAGGCACTCCATATCTATAAAAGATAACAGGTTTAACATGTTTCACCACAGTTTTAGCATCATCAGCTCTAGTAGCCATAGTTTCATTCCACTTAGATACATAATCAACAAGCATAAGAATGTAAGTCAAACCACAAGAAAAGGGCAAATGTCCCATGAAATTAACAACCCATACATCAAAATCTCACAAAACATACACATTATACAGGGGTATTTGATTCCTTCTAGAAAAATTACCTGTCTTCTAGCATGCTTCACATCTTTTGCAAAATTCATAAGCATCTCCAAAAATAGTAGGCCAATAAAATCTGCATTCAATAACTTTATGTGTTGTTCTTTTGGGTCTAAAATGTACTCCATTTTTAGAAGGGTGGCAGAAAGTTCAAATACAATGAAATTCTGTCATCTACACAATGCCTTTTGATCTGATCTCTTAAATGTTTCCATAAATATCGCTCATCCCAACATAATATTTACACTAGGCCCTTATCTTCTCCTTTCAGGCTCTAGATAAATCTTTAGGAAAGGTTTTTGTGACTATCTAATTAACTACATTAGCATATAAAGGCAACCTATCAGTGACAACATATAAAGTCTCATCCAGAAAACAATCACTCAATAGATTACCAGTTTCCCCATTTTCTAGCCTACTTAGATGGTCAACTAGTAAATTTTTAGCTCCTATCTTGTCTCTAATTTCCAGTTGAAACTCTCACAACAGTAAGACCCATCTAATCAATCTAGGTTTTGACTCATTTTACTCAACGAATGTCTACTAATAGAATGATCAGTATAAATATTAACTTTAACACCTAATATATAAGGACGAAACTTTTCTAGAACAAAAGCAAACAGCGAGTATACTAGATTGGCTCAATAAATACATTTGATACATTCTGAATTGAGTAAGTAATAAAGGTTTGAGGCCAAGAAAGATATATCTTTCTTCAAAATAGCATAAACTGCAATAACTTGGTCTGATAAATATGGTTTCTAAGTCAAAAATTCTCCCCACTTGCCATATTTCATTCATAAATCCATTATATATAGAATTCCACCCCAAATGAATCATTGAACTCAATAGAAGCTATTAAGCTCACTAAACTTGGTATTTTCCTTATAAAATCCATAATTGATTCAAAGTTCATAAACAAGCTCCCAAATTGTATAATTGTCTTCTTTTTTCTTATTAATCAAGCGAAAAGGCCTATGAAAGTCCATGAATATTCATTTCCCCCTTAAATGGCCTTACCTGGCCCAACATATAGAAAATGAGTGCAAGATCAATCTCACACAATCTTTATTATTGCTCTTTACACAATTAATCAAAATGCTTCCAAAGCTTATCAAACTCAAAATACTCAATCAAAATTCATGAAATCTTATAGGAAATTTGAAAATAATGTGGACAATCTACAGTACAATTTTCAGAATTTGTCTCCAAGTATACGCTGCACAGAAATTGCAATAATAGCCCAATTACACCAAAGCAGGTCAGTTTACTTCAAAAATTCATAACTTTCACCCTTGAACTCAAATGAAGACCTAAGACCCCAATGGAAATAATAAGTGCCAAAAAACTTTCATTTATAACATAAAATATGATTCCCACAATAGGGTTCCAAAAATACGGCTAGAACACAGGTGTATCTGTTTTGATTGAACCTGTACAGTTATAGCAAAACAGCCACAACTTTGTCGACAGAACTCAGATTAAGGTGCTTCAAAAGCCATTTGAAAGATAACTCATTGATCTACCTCCTCACCAAAATTCATAATTTTTTGACAAGCCACGCATTACCAATTTTTTACAAAACAGACCCCTATTTTCAGGCCCTTCAGAGCTTGCTACCTACATTATTATCTTCTTTTTTCATATAATTGCCCTCTAAAATCACCAAACCATGGGCTCAACATCACTTTAGACAGTTATAATCCATAATTTTTACTTCATAATCATCCAAGATGCATTTTCAATACAATAATATATCCAACATCATAAATCACCTCATGTGATCCAAATGATCATACTTAATACAAAAACTCACTTAAATCAAGCATGATCATGAAAACCCTAATTCTTTCGCATTCAAATGAGCATCCAAATAACCATAATTTGCTTCAAAATGATCATCTAACATCATATTTTTCATGATTTATGACACAGATCACAACAAGATACGTAAATAAGCCCAAACTCATGCTTGGTTAATTTCAAGTCACTTGATCATGTTCTTGATCAAATACTATAACTCTAAACATCTCCAAACTTAATAAAAATTGCATAATAACTATCAATTTGATCATATAAATAATAATCATAGCTAAAACATCCCCATAAACTCAAAATAGAATAAGTTAGGGTTTGGGTATACCTTACTTTAGGCTTAAATTAGAGGGAGGAAGGGGCTGTTTTGAGTGATTTTGGTGTTGGGCATGATAGGTGGCAGCAAAGGGAAGTCGGGGCAATCAGGAGGTGGCTGGCAAAGTGACCGGAAACCACCAAAAAGGGTGGCAGAGGAGGTTGCAGCTGCTGCCCCTATTTTTTGCACAAAGGGGAGTGAGGTAGAGAGAGAAAATTGAGGGTTGGGTTTTGTTATTTTTACAGAATGTTTTGTGTGCAAAGATTGTTCATTATTGGCTACGTGTGGCTACAAGTTTTCAACATAAAAAGTAGCTTTTTGCTAATTAAATTAAGTGCTAAAAATGAGCAATTAGTGAAAGAACAAAGTTAGCAAAGTTTTGGGCTTTTGTTTTGGGCCTAACAAGCTAAGTTTGGGCTTGAAAATTTTTTGAAGTGTTGGAAAAATTTTATATTGCTCGAGATTAAAGTTTACCGAATGTAAGAAAATAATTAGTCACTAAATCATACTTATCGAGGCCTAATATCAATTCATCCATTATTTAATCAATCAATGAAACTTGAATTAACAATCAATGAAACTTGAATTGCAAAATGGAATCCCCATGAAATATCCCCCAACCGGGATGATTAAATATGATAAATGAATGCGAAAAATTTAAATGACGTAAGGTAATTTGGTAAATATATAAATTGAGTGTAATTAAATTAATAAACATGATTTGGTTAAACAAATAACCATGATTGATTAAATCAATAAACATGATTAATTAAATAAATAAATATGATTTAAATAAATAAATATGAGTTAGGGTTAGGTTATTACAACCTTCCCCCCTTAAAGAGTTTCGTTCTCGAAACTTATGATTTTGATCATGTATGCAATGCCACCTCAAGTATGGATAGTTGGTTTTCACTGCTTCCCTCCAAAGTGTATAGCTGCTTAATCCTACCGTCGAGTATCAAGATCCTCAATGAGTTCACGGGCTCGATTACTTTGGTTCAAAAATTGATATTCTCTTCAAAAGAAATACTTGTTACTGCAATGGAGGTAGTCTACTCTACTGACTCATAAAGTCCAATGTAACGAGGACTCAATTATCTCTAATATCCAGTCTCCTGATATCCTTTACTAGATAAGCCCTTTAGAATACTTTATATCTCATCCGAACTTTGATTGTCTCTTTCTTTGGTCAATATGACCATACAACTCTTGTGTAGTCCTTATGTCATATTAGCATGTACTTGAACTGTTTCATTATCCTTGATGCTTCTTCTAGCTTACTCTAATACTCCTAGACATTGCTTGAGATTATGCCCTTATTAAAATATCCTCATATGATGTTCTTAATGTATCACATGGTCTTCCCTCATCAAACTAGTCTAAGATCTACTCTAAGTCTGAATTACATGCAAGAATAAACATAGTCAGAGATAAAAATGATGGGATTGATAGTCAAGTGAGTTATTAGGAACAAAAGAAATAAACAATAAGATATGAAAAGATTTATAAAGGAGCGATTAACATGGGGTGGTTAGAATAAAGATAATCATAAATGTATCATGAATTGTGAAATATAATGCCACAAGAATTGTGGTTTACAAATATGGATCATAAAGGGCCCAATAAATAATCAGCCAAGGAGAAAGATGGCCCGGTTATACTCGAGTTTAACTGATGAACTAGAAACAAGATGACAAGCAACTGAGCTTGAACTAGGTGACTTTATAGCCATAAGCAACAAGATAAGTGCAATAGATAGATGGAACCAGCAATGTACAATAAATAGATAGATAGATTAGATAAGCAAAGTGTAATAGATAGACAAATAGATTGGACAAGCAAAGGATAATGGATAGATAAATGGACTGGACGAACAAAGTGCCAATGGATAGATAAATAGATTGAGCAAGCTATAATAGGAACATGCCTTTACTCATATGAAGTCAATTCGAGTACAATAATAAGATTAAATAGAGAATGCAGAGGTTTATCTATCAGAATGTAAGATAGATGTGTGGGAAGAGAGTAAGGGGACTATGACAATTGTGATCACCCAAACCAATGAGAGTTGAATTACATTATGAATTTAGAACAAGTTATATGCGCTTATCATTATGAATAAATGAGGTGTAAGGTAGATGTGTGAATCAACTCTCAACAGAATGAACTACAACTCAAAATCATGAAATAAAGATGGTGAAAGTCGATAGCACTGGAATGTTGACAACCATATAAGGTTGAACAAAGAATGTATTGCAAATTTAACAATGGGTTTGCAAGGACATAGAAGATCACACTAATAGGAAATATCGGGTTGAAAAGCAAGGGAGATTAAAAAACATTGGATGGTATCAAGTTTTGAAGATGAGACAAGCAAACAATTTCAAAATTTACTATAAAAGGGCATTCTCACAAAAGATAAACTATGATTGTATGGTTTAGATATGATATCCGGACCTCAAATCATTCCTGAAAAAGACTTCTGTTGATGGCAGTTAATCTCATAAATCATTTATTCAAGGTACAGGGCACTTGTTTTTGATAGCAATCTTGTTCAACTCTCTGCACGCAGTACATAACCATAAGGTTCTGCCTTCCTTCTACACACATATACAACTAGGGTCTCTGACGGTGACACACTTAGTCAAATAACTCCCTTCTGTAACAACTTATCTTTTTAAATCTTTAATTCTTTGAACTCTGCTAGGGGTCATATGATAGGGGCTCTGAATTTGGATTGAGCACCTAGAATTAGGTTGATACGAAAATCAATGTTTCTTAAGGGAAAACAGTCCTAAAAGTCCTTAGATGAAACATCACTTAATTCACAAGCTGTAATTATACATAAGTATGTACCGAGTGTGGTTGGCATATCACTGATAATCAATGCATTACTGACACGATAACTCACTTGCTTGCATAGTGTAATCAGGGTGGAAATAGGCTTTTTCTTCCCTTAATCCATAGAAACACACATCTTGTCTTTCCTCATTTCTCAAACTATCCTTAAGATCTTTACAAGTCATCTTCTATAAGTACGCAATGAGTTCATCCCCATAATGATAACAAGGTTTGCCAATCAAACTGGATTGAATGCCTAATGAATATAGCTCCAGCAATACTAATAGAGGCATATTTATTAAACATAACACATTCAACTGCTTACTGGTCTCAGTAAATTTAAAAGACAGGGGGACGATCTAAAGTGTAAAGAGATGTAACAATAACATGAACTCTTGCAAAGATATTTCTTTATTGGCTGTAAATGGCCGGCATGTAAGCTAAATGAATGAAAGGACAAAGATTCGTAATGAAAGAGGTAAGGCATATAAATGATCTGGATATACAAGACATGCAATTTATTCATGATGGTTATGATAGTAAGGTAAATGGATGATGTTATGAAGTTGAGAGGGAGTATTAAGTACTGGAGGTGAAGAAATCGAACAAATTACCAAAGAGGCATTTGAAAAGTCATACGGTATTAGAACGTGAGTAAAATGACAAAGATGAGGATCAACACCACTAGAAGGGAAATTTTATTCATCTGGTGTTTGAAAGGACAATACATCAAGATGAAGGAGTTAGTCTTATGACTGAACATGATGGCATTCATCAATAACACATTCTGCCGTAAATGGAAGTCTTGGGTAGGCATATAAACTCCGAAACTGCTGGCAAATAGAAATAACACAAATCGTTGTTTATCATTAATAATATATGCTGCATTAGTAAAGAAAGGATTACCAAAATAACTTGAGTAACGACATGTAATCATAGCCATAGAGTAGTACGCCAACATGACATTACGGTGCTATAGAAACACGAACAATATGGATACATTTAATTGTTGAAAAGGCATTCAATGACTAGGTCTGAAGTAACCAAAGGCTTTACAAGCAATAAATAAATAGTGCCCAAATAGAAGTAAGGAGTTAAAGTAGGTGACAGTAAAAATATGGACACAGTGGTGACTGAACTATAAGTAGAATGGATCAAATATGCTTAGGAAGAACTGTAAATCAGATAGTAACGCATACCAGGGGTCATTATAGGCTCCATTATGGAAACAGAGAATTAAATGGTTATGATTGTCAGGGTTTGAATCGCCTCTAAGAAACGTTACTCAGATATGTTTGAAGAACTCCCTACAGACCACATATAAAATTTTCCATAAACACTCCATTACAAATCAAGAGAGCTTTAGTGGCAAAGAAATGATGCCTTTGAACAATTTAAGGTAACTAGGGTAGAAATAAGTTAATGACAGGAAGTAATGGGAGCATTGCTGATGTAAGGTCTTAGTGTTAAGATCAGATAATTCCTATACATGACGGCTTAATCTTACTTGTACCACACATATAATGCCAGGTAGCACACCATAAGCTACTAATTGTTATCATCATATATAAGCACTCATTGTAGTGCTCATTTCATATTGGTTCACCTCAAAGATATCGCCTCACAAGGCATTTTCTCATCTAGAGGTTTACATCTAACTTGTCATTGTATTAATCCCTTAAGAAGTTGTAAATGGCATCCCTACATCTAATTTTAACCATCACTGTACTCAAGATCAGGTATATTAATACACCTCAATAAAACTCTCAAATCCTAGGGCAAAATGGACAGAGTTCTGCCTAAAAACTAACTAAAACCCTGCTTAAAGCCTTACAATAGATGCCTGAAATGGAGATAAACACTTCAATAGCTCAACAGCCACACGTCGAAGTTCATAAATTAACGGGTCACACATTCGGAGTACACGATTGTAAAAATTTAAACAAATGAGAGAAATAAAACATACAATATAACTCCCAGATAAATGAAAGCATGCCTCACTGGCAAATCACCCAAATGGTTCCACACTCTACTTTGCTAATGCTCGAGTCTTAGGATATTACTAAATGATTGAATCACCCAAATGGAAATGGTTCCTTCTTATATGCCCATACATATGAACTTATAGTCAATAGTTCATTTAACTGGTCCAACATAACTCATGCACACCTTAATAGCTAACTCATAAAAACATGATAGCTCACAGTGGCCCTTAAAACCTTAGCCCTGATACCAAATCTGTAACACCCCCAAAATACTAATGACATGATTTATGGAAAGCTGCAGCGCAAGACTTAATAATAGAAGGCGCTACCGCCGTTCTTATGAGGACAAGGCTCACTGAAACCATTTACTCTTGCAACTCATGTTCACAATCACAATATCTATTAAATTAAAACACTCCAAGACCTATGTCCATAATAGTTCAACTTCAATATAACTGACTTAATTATACCATGTGCTAACTCGCATTCCACACTATACAAGTGTATTGAATATAGAACCAACTTGACCCTGAGGTCGATCCCGATATTCATGCTATGCTGAATCCACTATAAGCATCTGATGACTTCAAAAAGGGCTTGCTAAATGGAGAAACATATGATACTTAATCACCTAAAATGGAAAGCATGAAAATAATTTCAAAATGTGGGCTAAAACTCAGTACATGCATTCTTGGATTGTAAAATGAGCGTAGAAACACTGCTGATGCGTACCCACCTTTACAATTCATTTAGTTCGCAATAACAATGAAAATGAAAGTAATATGAAACTGAATTGCTCATTATTATCTGGATGTGAACCCCTTGCAATGATATAATCTATACTTAAGTGTACACCTGCCAATCCGATCAAGAGTTGGCCTGAAGCCGCGTGGGTAAATTATGGGCTGATGCCCTATAGATAATAACTAACAGGGTCACAAGTTAAATGGCAAATAACTATATAAAATGATTCATTGATAAGCTCATTAAGAGTTGTAATTTGATAAACATGTTCTGCTTTCTGAAGATACAGGCAATGGACGTACCTGGGATCCTTTAAATGTAATCTGACTTGCAAAATATATTTTCGATTTGATAAATATGTTATGACTTGATAAGAATTATGTATAACAGGGAATCATAACTAGGCCTCGACTCTATTTTATAAATGTCATTGTAAGTATGCTTAGTCAGTAAATGATCCTTACTCACATAATTGAGTAAGTAAAAGTATGTGTAACAGAAATTGAGTAATTAAATGGTATACATAACTTGGGTATTTCAACATAACTTCAAAACTGAATTAATGAAAGTAATTAAATCCGACATAAAGCAAATGAAAGTAAAATAAATCACAGTAAGATAAATGAGATTACAAAGGAAAAGGCCTTGATGGTGACAAATGAGGGAGTGGTTATGGTCTTTTCTAAGATAGGTTACTAATACGGGTTTAAGGCTCGCTGATATATAGCTTGGTTTAAGATAACAATGATTACACTAGATTAGCTTGATAAATACATTTGATACATTCTGAATTGAGTAAGCAATAAAGGTTTAAGGCTAGGAGAGATATATCATTGTTCAAAATAGCATAAACTGCAATAACTTGGTCTGATAAATATGATTTCTGAGTTAAAAATTCTCCCCACTTCTCATATTTTATTGATAAATCCATTATATATAGAATTCCACCCAAAATGAATCATTGAACTCAATAGAAGCTATTAAGCTTACTAAACTTGGTATTTTCTTTGTAAAATCCATAATTTATTCAAAGCTCATAAATGAGCTCCCAAATTGTATTCTTGTCTTCTTCTTTCTCATTAATCAAGTTACAAGCTCTATGAAAGTCCATAAATATTCATTTCCCCCCCAAATGACCTTACTTGGCCCAAAATATACAAAATGAGTGCATGATCAATCTCACTCAATCTTTATTATTGCTTTTTACGCAATTACTCAAAGTGCTTCCAAAAATCACCAAACTCAAAATACTCAATTAAAATTCATGAAATCTTATAGGAAGTTCAAAAATAATAAGGATAATCTACTGTACAATTTCAGAATTTTTCTCCAAGTATACGCTATACAAAAATTACAATAACAGTCCAATTTGCACCAAAGCAGGTCATTTCACTTCAAAAATTCATAGCTTTCACCCTTGACCTCAAATAGAGACCTAAAACCCCAATATAGAAAGAATAAGAAGTCCTCCCACAATAGGATTCCCAAAATGGGGCAAGAACATAAGTGTGTCAGTTTTGATTGAACCTGCACAGTTCTAGCAAAATAGCTATTACTTTATCCACAGAACTCAGCTTAAGGCTATTCAAAATCCATTAAAAATATAACTCATTGATCTAGCTCCCCACCAAAATTCATAATTTTTTGACAAGTCACGCATTACCAGTTTTTTCCGAAACAGACCCCTATTTTCAGGCCTTTCACAGCTTGCTGCCTACTTTATTATCCTTTTTTTTTTACATAATTATCCTCTAAAATCACTTGTTGAAATTACCAAACCATGGGTGACCCTCAGCACAACTTTAGACAGTATAATCTATAATTTTTACTTCATAATCATCCAAGATTCATTTTCAATCCAATAACATATCCAACATTATAAATCACCTCATGTGATCCAAATGAACATATTTGATACAAAAACTCACTTAAATCAAGCATGATCATGAAAATCCTAGTTCTTGCTCACTCAAGTGAGCATCCAAATAACCATAAATTGCTTCAAAATGATCATCTAACATCATATTTTTCATAATTTATAACACAAATCACAACAAGAAACATAAACAAGCTCAAGCTCATACTTGCTTAATTTCAAGTCACTTGACCATGTTCTTGATCAAATATCCATAACTCCAAACATCTTCAAACCTAATAAAAATTACACAATAACTATAAATTTGTTCATATAAACAATAATCATAACTAAAGCAACCCAAAAAATACAAAATAGAACAAGTTAGGGTTTGGGTAGACTTGCTTTAGGCTTGAATTGGAGGGAGGAGGGGGCTGTTTTGAGTATTTTGGTGGTTGGGCATGATAGCTAGTAGCAAGGGGAAGTTGGGCAGCCGAGAGGTGTGTTAAGCCAAAAATAATGCATTGTTTTATTGATTATTTCAATTATATTATATATTTTATTTCGTCTAATTTACTTTAATTTATATATTTTTCAGGTTAGACATTGTTTTAATAAAGAGGAGAAGACGAGCCGTTGAGGCCAGAGTTTTACATACTTGGGCAGAAGACGGTCCAAATAAGAATAATTATGAAGATATTATCTGGGCTAGGATTTCAAGAGTTTGAGAAGAGCTAGAAGTCTTAAGGGAGAAGAAGTTTAAGGAAGAAAGAAAGGAGGAAACCCTAGTTACTAACCCTAATCACACCCCTCCTTTCTTCCCTATATATATCATCATCACCATCACCATAAGGATCATCACCCACGGCAGCCAAGCCTCAGCTTCAGCCCAACAATCATCACCATCTCATCTACCCCCTCAATCACACGGCCTTCTTGATAATCCACCCACACATCACATAATCATCCCATCATCACCTCCATACACTCCATGACATATCCCTCATCTCCTCACCTCATCATCATAATTCATTGCCATCATCATCAAAGTAGGGGTGCTCTATTTTATTTTAGTTTATTTTATTTCATTTTTTTTTGTGTTTGTTTAGTTGATTATTAAACATAATTTATTTGGGTGAATTTTGTGATTTTATTTTTAATATGAGTGAGAAATTCCTTTTTACTTCGTATAATCTTCTTGAAGTCATGCTAAATTTACTATTTTGAAACAAGTTTTATACTTTATTGCCTAGTTGATTCACATTCATGATTCTATAGCGATTAGTGTTTATGGTTTATGATATTCGTGTTAAATTAATTAGAATGCATGCTAGTTAGTTTAATACAAGTTCAATTGATAGTTTAGAAGACTATAATACGTAAAAGTTATAGTCTTTTATACTTAGGTATCATCCTAATTAATCATGGATGGCTCAAACCCATCTCTTTTAATTAGGTAATCGCTTTAGATCTTTGTTAAATCGATTTGCTGGTAAATTGATTACAAAGTATTAAATGATGTTTTTCTAATTCTTAATGCTCTAGTTTGATTAAAAGCTTGCACTGGTGTGAGGGTTATCAAAACTAGTAGGGTTTATATTAGGGTTGGACCTAATTAAAATAGAATCTAAGGAAAAACGGGGAAGAACCACTGGTGGATGTCTTCTACCGTTTAACTCATTAATGAAATTAACTTGTGTGTTAATGATAAATATTAATTTACGTGGTGGATTGAGATTATGCTAAGTATCCTTCATAAATTTGACAATTTTTGATCATTATTTGTTGCTTAGAGTTAATTTGATTAGTTTGTTCTATTTTTATTAGCTTCAATATAATTTCAATCGAACCCCCCTCCCAAAAGTATAGTCTTTTAGGAGTGTCTAGGTAATTTTACATAGTTTAGATTTTGATTTTTAGAGTGGTTATAATTTTAGATTGATTTATATTCAGTTTTAGTATTTAATTACCGGCTTATTAGAAATTAGACTAAAAATGGTTATTTTTGTTGTTTTTCGATTTTTATCAGTTCCTAGAGTTTATCTAGCTTCCTAGTCTGGCCATATTTAATTCTGTAATTGTTGGAAGTTATTTGATAATTTTTCCGAATTATTTTGTGAATTGGATATGTGCAGGTTTTTAGATTATTAATTCTGAAAATTTCGATTTTAATTGTTAATTCATGAATATTAGGTATTGTTAAGTCCATAAAATTGTGTCCTAGAATTAGGGTAACTTTCATGATTATTTTCATATTTATATTTATGTAGATTATTTTATTTCTAATTTCAGATTTAATATTCTGCATTGATATTTTGTGGTAATTTTCTGATTTGATTTTTCTAAAATTATTTGGATACAATTGAGGAGTTATAAGCGCATATACCTAAAGAATAATATTTTAGGTTACTGTTTAACATTTTTAATATTTATTTTCTGGTTATTATTTGCTGTTCTGATTTTTAATTCGAATTTTAGTTACTCTTCTGTTTTTATTTTGCTAGATTATTTAGGAACGCTTTTTACTGTTTCCTTTCCAAAATATAATCCAAATATTTAGGAGCATCATTCAGTGTTTTTTTTTCTAGATTTTTATTCATTAGATTTTAATTATTTTAGAATTGTTAAGATTAGATTTAATAAATTGGATTAGTAAGATTATTTAGGATTAAGCTAGCCTTTTTAAAACAATCTTTCCTCGTGGATCGATCTCTACTTTTCTATGCTATACAAGGTATTTAATAACTAAAGTAGTGGTTAAATTTGTAGCTCTCGACAAGCTTAACAAATTTTGGCGTCGTTGTCGGGGAAAGAAAATAAAATTGCTAGTTACTTCTATCTAATTTTACTACTTTTATTGTTTTTATTTTAATTTTTGCAGATTGTCCGAGACTAAGGAGTGGTAAGGAAATTGGAGAGGACAAGGAGCAGACATTAGTAGATAAAAACAAAAAAGGTTGTCCTAATATCAGTAAGTCTTAAGATTAAAGAGGTAAGAATGTCCACTTTTCGGGAACTTACTGCCCCTAACCTAGAAACCCAACCCATGTCCATTACTTATATTGCATTAGATAAACCTCTAAAAATGAACTCTGAATTCATCAATCTATTACCTAAGTTTCATGGATTAGCTGGAGAGGACCCATATCATCATATTAGTGAATTCCTTATTACATGCTCTGCTATAGTGCCTGAGGGGATTCCTGAGGACCAAATTAGATAGAGGGCCTTTCCCTTTTCTTTGCTTGGTAATGCTAAGGATTGGTTGTATTACATGCCTGCTGGATCTTTCTCTACATGGAGTGCATTGCATAAATCATTTTTAGAGAAATTTTTTCCAGCATCCCGAGTGGGATCTATTAGGAAGGATATATGTGGAATCAAACAAATGAATGGGGAAACTTTTTGTGAGTACTGGGAAAGATTTAATAAATTGTGTGCTAGTTGTCCCCAACATCAAATAACTGAACAGTTGTTGATTCAATATTTTTACGAGGGTTTGCTTCCTATGGATTGTAATATGGTAGATGCTGCTAGTGGAGGGGCTCTAGTTAATAAAACTCCTGTAAAGGCTAGAAACTTATTCAATTTAATGGCCCAAAATACTCAGCAGTTTGGTGCTAGGGAGTCACAAATTAAAAGAGTTAATGAGATTAGTTCTAGTTCATCTGTAGAGAGTCAGTTATCTTATATTACTGCTATATTGAATAAGATTGTCACTGGGGGAGTACAAAAAGCAGTGATATGTGGCATTTGTTGTCTAGAGGGGCATTCTACTGATGCATGTCCTACATTTCAAGAGGGTAATGTTAATGCTGTCTATTCTAACCAAGGTCAAAGGAGGTACGATCCCTATTCTAACACTTATAATGAAGGATGGAGAGACCACCCTAATCTTAGGTATGCCCCTCAAACTAATCCCCCTGATTTTGACCAAACATCTCGTCAACCTTCTAATCAAGATAGGACCAACTTCCTACTTGAACAAGTCCTTAAGAAGATGGATGATAGGTTCCAAATTTTGGAGACAACTCTTAAGTAGGTTCAGGAGAGACAAACGATAACTGATATCATAGTTAGCAACTTGCATGCTCAAATGTAAAATAGGTTACCATCTCAGCCTTACCCTAACCCTAAAGAGAATATTAGTGCCATAATAATTAGGAGTGGGAAAGAGTTACAAGAGCCTAGGAAGAGTAGAGAGGTTAAGCTTGAGTTAGAGGTCAAAGGAGCTGAACCAGAGTTAAATATAGATTCTAATCAAACTACTAAGGAAATAGGAGAGAAGAAAATAGAACCTTATAAACCAATTCCACCCTTTCTTAGCAGATTTCGAAAAGTGAATGAGGCTAACCAAGAAATTTTAGAGACATTAAAGAAGGTAGAGATCAACATACCTCTTCTTGATGCTATTAAATAGGTGCTTTGTTACGCTAAGTTCTTGAAAGAATTATGTACTACTGAAAGAAAATTAGTAGGGAATGAAAAGGTGAGTGTGGGGGAAAATGTATTTGTAGTTTTTCAAAGGAAACTTTCCCCTAAGTGCAAAGACCCAGGTGCGTTCTCCGTTCCTTATAAAATAGGACATCTTTACTTTGATAAGGCTATACTTGATTTGGGTGCTTCCATTAATGTCATGCCTAGGTTTGTTTATGACAAACTGAACTTAGGAGAGTTAAAGAAAACTGGTGTAGTGCTTCAGTTAGATGATAGGAGTAGTATTTACCCAGATCGAGTGTTAGAGGATGTCTTAGTCCAAGTGAATGAACTTGTGTTTCCTGCTGATTTTTATATGATGAACATAGGAGAGAACATGGGTGTTGCATGTCATGATATTCCCATTTTGCTAAACAGGCCATTTTTGAAAACAGGTAGGACTAAAATTGATGCGCATGAAGGAACATTAACCATGGAATTTGATGGTGAAGTGATTAAATTTAATATTTTTGATGCCATGAGATTCCCTGCTGATGTGAGTTACGTGTATGCACTTGATATTATTGCTGAATTGCCCCAAGATATTTATGATTTATCCAATGAAGATAAATTTTTGACTATGCTTACTAAGAGACTTGATCAGGCTAAGTTTCAAAAAGTACCATATCAGATTAATGATGATTTATTAGAAGAGATCCAACTAGAGGATCCAGGAGCTTCATGAAGTCGAGCCAACGACTATAAACAAAGGCGCTGGTTGGGAGGCAACCCAACGTTTTTAGGGAAGTACCTATTTAATTTTGTCTTTATTTTCATTATTTCTCTCTTTTTGCATGCATTAGGGACAATGCATGAATTAAGTGTGGGGGGGTGCATCCTGCAGTTAATTCCTGCAATATTTATTCTGAAAAAAAAAAATTTCTTATAAATAATGCAGGATATGAGTTTGTACTAGGCTTGCTTGTTTAAAATTTTTTTTTATTTTCTTAGCTATTTTATAGTTTATTTTTTTATGAGTGAAGACTTCTAAGTATGCTAGCTATCTTTCAGAAAAGATTGAGTTGATCCTCATATATCTCTTTAATGAGTAACTGTCATAATTATTCATCTTATTTTATCATGTTATATAGCCGTACAGAGGTAATAAAATGACCTACCCATTTCCTATACTATTGAATTAGTAGAATAACTTCAAAAAAAAGAAAAAAAAAGTCAAAGTCGGGAATGACATGTACCCCTTTGAGGCATGCGCTAGTGGGTGCCACCTTTTGAGGCAATATTACCACTGGAAAGCTTGCTTCCCATACTAGTGAGTCAATAAAATAAATAAAAGTAATCATGAAAATAAAATGTTTGCTCCAGCACCTCTATTCGGGTGAGTGTGAAACAGGGAGTGTTTAATTTCTAAGACCCTATATGGGCCTCGAGTATGTGCGCAAGTGGAGTTTGCAAAAAAAAAATGAAAGAGAAATAAGTACAAGACAAGTTTAGAATCAATTTAATGAGTTATTCTATCTAATTCAATAGTCTCTATAGCCATATCATGCCTAAATTATTCTATCTTAGCTTTTTTTAGACCTCTTAATTGGTGTATGCATAATCAGAAGAGATGGGTAATTATTAATCTTGTTACTTCATTCTGGAAATATTGTGATGTTGATGCATAAACTCTCTAATGGTAGTTAGATGTCTAGTAGTTACTCACTTATAGGAAGAAAAACTAATTAATTTTCTATAAAACTATTTTTAAAGCAAGTCAAGGCCTATTATGAGCATCATAGTTATGCATGACTTTATAAGGAAGAAAGAGGGTGGGGTTTAGGTCGAGTCTAAGATTTCTTTACACGAGGACGTCCAAAGTCTAAGTGTGAGAGAATTTGTCAAGCCAAAAATCATACATTGTTTTAATAATTATTTCGATTATATTATATATTTTATTTTGCCTAATTTACTTTAGTTTATATATTTTTCAGGTTAGGCATTGTTTTAATGAAGAGGAGAAGACGAGTCATTGAGGCTCGGGTTTTACATACTTAGGCAGAAGACGGTCCAAATGAAGATAATTATGAAGATATTGTCTGGGCTAGGATTTCAAGAGTTAGAGAAGAGCTAGAAGTCTTGAGGGAGAAGAAGTTTAAGGAAGAAAGGAAGAAGGAAACCCTAATTACTAACCCTAATCACACCCCTCCTTTCTTCCCTATATATATCATCATCACCATCACCATAAGGATCATCATCCATAGCAGCTAAGCCTCACCTTCAGCCCAACAATCATCACCATCTCATCTACCCTCTCAATCACACGGCCTTCTTGATAATTCACCCACACATCACATAATCATCCCATCATCACCTCCACACACTCCACGACATATCCCTCATCTCCTCACCTCGTCATCATAATTCATTACCATCATCATCAAAGTAGGGGTGCTCTATTTTATTTTAGTTTATTTTATTTCATTTTTTTTGTGTTTGT